>CATKHU010000291.1:0-19229 GCA_949752735.1 Lumbricus terrestris
CCATGGTTCAAAAATATGTCGACCCATAAACATGGTTCAAAAAATATGCCGACTCATCAAAAAATGTGCCACCCCGTAACCATGGTTCAAAAAAATAACCACCCCAGCACGCGCCTATGACTCATCATGCGGGGAATTTCCAGTAGTTTCGATGATGAGTCATAGGGCGGCTACGTCGGTTGGGAATTCCTCATCATCACATGGCTACTAAGTCTTCATTATCTATCCACGAATTAAAAGACTCTGGATAACCTAACCACTTCACAAGCGATTTCTTTCCACGCTTCCTGATCACTTTTTCAATCCTATATATTTCCTGAGTCGTTTTCTGTAGCTCCTGTTCATAAAAACTCCCCTGTATTTCCTCACCATTAGAATCAGTAATCTTATAAGTTGGTGGAACCGTGTATTGAATCTGATATACTGTAAATACCTCCTCAGTCCATCTAGGCGTGTATCCCTTTTCAAATGTATCCTTCTTCTTAGTAATTCTAACCCTATCGCCGACTGAAAACTTTGGCATAATAGGTTTCGAAATCTCTTTACCGTATAAATTCATAAATACAGTTTTTTCATTCACTTTCATACTAGCCTTGGCGGGAGTCATTTTAATGGAAGAATGTCTTGTGTTGTTGTAATTACTGACCATTTCGTCTAATATATCGATGTATCTTCTCGTTGAATTAGCAGTAAAGTATCTGAACATTTTGTCCTTCATAGTCCTATTCCATCTCTCAACAACGCAAGATTTCTCTTCATTCTCAGTAGAGTACAATTCAACCAAATTCTTTACGTCTTTGTTATAAAATTCTTTCCCTTTATCAACCCATAATTTCACAGGCTTCCTCCCACCCCTGAGTATCTTCACGAAACCACTCGCTGTAGATTTCCCACTCTTATCATTCAATGGCACAATCCACCCGAACTTTGAAAACACATCTATAACGGTTAACAGGTATTTCACCCCATTATTATCTTTAGCAAATGCCTGCATATCTACAAGATCAGCGGCCCATATCTCATCTATCCCATTAACAATCACCTTTCTCTTTCTAAAATGTTTAACCACTGGTCTATGCAGTTCATTCGCCAACGTATCTGTCCACTTTAGCGTTTTTTCTTCCTCCCCGCGACTTTGCCGTTTTTTGAAGGTAAACCCAAACCAAGGCTCGTTTTAGCTGACAAGATTGGTTTAATGATTGCCCTCTCTACACGCTCTCGGATAGTAGGATTAGGAATGTTGTTCAAATCATTAATCATCGCTCTATCTGCGATATTCCTAGAAGCCGTATCGGTGTGTTGATCGTAAGCTAAATCGTGGTGATAAGCCGCGTTATCTACCCTATCCACAGGTTTGCTCCACTCTTTGAAAGTCCCGTCAGGATTCAGTCTCTTGTCTAACCGTGTACCTGGGCCTGTAAAATGGTGGCCTGGCAAATGCATCTCACCGGGAAACTCAGCCCAAGGTAGCTTAATGTTACTAGTAGCTGCATTCAACGAACTAACCAGATCTCCTCCTTTAGTGGTGGAAGCTTTTACGAATTGAGTTTTTGTTTTACCACATACAACGCAAACGCCCCTAAGCATGGATCTTCCGTTATTAGCGACGGCGTTCTGCACATCTCTCGTTTCAGTCTGTGTTTTACATTTTACGCAATACATTTCGCTTTTTAATACATAAATAAAATGGAAATCAAAGATCTGAGTTGGGGTTCTGCCCTATCGAAAAGATTTAATAATCCTCTTTTACCTAGAAGTATACGGGGACTCATAATCGGGAAATCGGCGTGTGGCAAAACGACGCTTCTTCTGAATCTATTGCTCAGGTCAGACTGGTTAGACTATAATAACCTCCAGGTATTCGGTACTTCTCTGTTTCAGCCGGAATATCGTATTATTAAAAAGGCATTCGAAGAAAAATTACCGAAAGAAGCGATCGTTAGGTTATTCGAGCACCAGGAGGAAATCGCTAGACAAAATCTGTCACCAGCCCTCGTTATGGAATTTATGGCAAAAGAATTAAAATCGGAAGCTAAATCAGATATCAATGCCAAGTTTTTTGAAAAAGCTGAAGATGTACCGGACCCGAGAGACCTGAGTAGTGAAAAGAAGAATCTGATGATTTTTGACGATTTACAATTGGAAAAACAAAAAAAGTGTGAAATGTATTATATTCGGGGGAGGCATAGTAATGTAGACTGTTTTTACCTCGCTCAGAATTATTTCAAACTACCGCGACAAACGATCAGAGAGAATGCAAACTTTATTTGCCTGTTCAAGCAGGACCAGAAAAACCTCGGCTATATTTACAACGACCATGTTAGTACAGACATGCAAAAAGATGAATTTAAAAAACTATGCAAAACGGTGTGGAAACAACCGCACGGATTCCTAGTCATCGATCACAGTAGTGAAAAGGACAATGGCAAATACCGATGCGGATTCGACGCATTTTATGTAATCGAAGATCCGCTGTAGAAAAAATTTATTGCGTAATCAAAAATGGAATCATCGCTTCTCAAACAGATAGCTGATAATACGGAAAAGACGGCTCGTAACACGGAACCAAAAACGTCATTTTACATTCTGCTAAGCGAAAAGACCACAAAAATCAGAACAAAGTTTAATCCACCTATTGAACTAAACAGAAATAAAAAATACGAAATGGCCTTTGTAGATCTCGCAACATACTATTCTTTTCCAAATATCGACGCTACAAACAATAACTTTAGGTATTCACCGACTGGTGCGCCCCCTTGGTTTAATATAGAAGTACCGGAGGGAAGCTATGAAATTACAGATATCAACGACCACATACAGAGAATCATGAAGGAGAATGGGCATTACGACAGAGTAAATTCAGAGTACTGTATCTCAATAGAACCAAACACCAATACGTTGAAGACTGTGTTAAATATAGCAGAGCACTATGCGGTTGACTTTTCGTCTGTGAATTCGATTGGAAAGGTTCTAGGTTTTATAAAATATGTCTATCTTGGAGGATATAACGAATCGAAGAACATAGTAGATATAATGAGTATCAGCAATTTACTACTGACCAACGACATTATCGGGTCTTCGTACATTAACGGAACGACGGTAAACGTAATACATTCTTTTTTCCCGAACGTAGCCCCAGGATACAAAATTATCGAAGTGCCGCATAATTTAATTTATCTCCCCATTACGCTATCTACCATTTCAACGATGACAACGATGCTCACAGACCAAAATGGGAAAGAGGTAAATCTTAGAGGAGAAGAATTAACGATTCGTTTTCATATCAGAGAAGTTTGAAAGTTTTTTTGTAAACTAAAATGAGTCGGTATATAGACTATAAAGTTAATATTTCAGAAGGACAAAAAGACAAAATTCAAAAATCTCTTCAAGCAGGAACTGGTGTGAGTATCAAACTGGCACACGAAGATTTTAACGGCAACGATATGTTTGCTTTCACACAGGCTCAAATCAATAAAATGACAAAAGCGTACAAAAAAGGAACAGGCGTAGTCATCAAAATGAGCAAAACGCAATTGGAACACAATAAGAAAGTCGAGGGAGGATTCATAGGCGCCATTCTTCCGTTTCTAGCAACAGCGGCTAAATTTCTTCTACCTAGTTTAGCTACGGGGGCTTTGGCAGGCTTAGGTTCTGCGGCTACATCGAAGATTGTAGATAAAATCAGCGGATCTGGCGTAGCGTATTATAAGGATGATGATAAGTGGTTTAAGATAAGAGCAGCTGGGTCTGGTTTGTACATGACCCCATGGTCAAAAGGCGCCTCGATAGAAGGATCCGGGTTGTACATGAAAACAGGGTCGGGGTATGTGTCTGTTGGTAAAGGATTTTTACTGGGTCCTAATTCTCCGTTCACTAACACGATTCTTGGTTGGTTATTATAAAAATAAAACGATTATAAAATGTCGAGACCATTACACAAATTTGGAACTAAACCACCTAGGCAGGCTGAGGTTAGAACGCAACCCCTGCAAGTCCATTGGAAGGTTACGAAGGGTATTACTCACGATCCAGTTAGGCTACTAGGAGGTGTAAGGTGGGAGATTTTTGCGCAAAATGTTATAACGATACAACCAAAGACGACAACTACGCTAACTCTTGGACTCGGTGTAGAAATGTCTGCGGGACTTTGTCTCATTTCCCTCAAACAGAGTATCAAAGAACTAAGATGCAGTCTACAAAACGAAGTGGTTTCGGATGATGTGGTTGATGATATCATAGTCACTATTCAAAACAACTCCGATTCAGTGGTAACTATCAACGCGGGAGATTCGCTATGTCGTGTAAATTATCTAATCTAAAAAAAATATATATCGCGTAAATAAAACGAATGGAATACGAAGGCATTAAAGTAACACAATCACTCTATCCGAAGCTACCGTCGGCACCGGAAGGAGAAATACATATCGACACAGGGTCGGCGCAAACGTATCGACTTCAAAAGATTAGCGAAATTAAGAAGGAAATCGAGCAAGTACGAGACAAAAGAGCGGCTTTGAGTAAAAAGTACCATAGAAGTGTAAGCGTAATCGGCGCGGTAGGTGGAGTCCTCTCAGCGCTCACGATGGGACTTGGAATTTCAGGAATCGGAGTATTATCCACTATAATCGCAGCACCCATTGCTATGGCTTTGGAAGGAGCGGCATTAGGTGTGGGGTTGCTAAGTATAATCGGTATCTACATCAGTAAAAAGCTGGCGTTGAAGGCGGAGAAGCATGAAAAGATCAAAACGCTAGCCGATGCGAAACTCAACACGATCAGCGACCATATTTCAAGAGCTCTCATGGACGATAACATTTCACACGAGGAATATTCGTTGATCCTGAGCGAGATTGAAAAATTCAACGGTATGAAAGAAGAAATTAGGAGTAATATTAAAGTTGCGATAGACGCGATGGACGAGGTGACGAAACAATCGCTCATCGATCGTGGAAAAGATGAAGCCCGGCAGTACTTTCAATCTATGTTTGAGAAAAATAACGAATCTATCAAAAAAACCACAAACGCAAACATACGTGAAAACATGTAGACGTATGTCGTTACGTCTGGAAATACGTCTAACATACGCAAACATACGTGAAAACATGTAGACGTATGTCGTTACGTCTGGAAAAATACGACAAAAAAACACGTCTGAAAACATTAAATTTTTTTTTCTTTTACTTAAAATGTCGTCTTTAAAAATAAAGCAGAATATTCGTGAATACTTTTCAGAGAGATTAGGCTCGGGGCCACAAAGTATAATCGACAACTATATTAAAAGAATGCTTGATTCGGAGACGGAGGAGAACAAAAGGATCAAAACGCTAACTGACGAGACAATCAACACGATCTACGGCTATATTTCAAAAACTCTCATGGACGATAACATTTCAGATGAGGAATATTCGTTGACGGAGAGCGAGATAGAAGACATTAGGAGTGATATTAAATCCGAGATGGAAAGGGCAGAAAGAAACGAGAGATGTAATAGATGGTATTGGAAACAAAGCTTACGTGAAAACATGTAGACGTATGTCGTTACGTTGGGAAATACGTCCAACTTATGTTTTTTCACACGTCTAAAAACACGTCTGAAAACATTAAATTTTTTTTCTTACTAAAATGCCGTCTGTAAAAATCATCGATCCCCCGAAAAGAAAGTTTATAGTTGCGGAACTTCAGAAATCAAAGAAGAATCAAAACTTTTTATTGAAGATATTAGATGATTCGGAGATGGAAAGTATAATCGACAGCTATATCAGTAAAAAGCAGATTATGAAATCTGAGATGCTAAAAGAGATCTTCTCACTAGTTGTCGTGAATCTCGACCCGAACAACGATCATATTCCACAAGATTTCATAAGTGATATCATTTCAGTTGAGAGTGAGTCGTTGCTGAACGAGATTGAAAAATTCAATAACATGAAAGAAGAAATCCTGAGAAAGAAGAAAGTAGCGATAGACGGGTTGGAAGCAAAAGAATCACTCCTCAATCGAGCAACAGAAGAAGATAGGCAGTACTTGCAATCCATGGTTGAGAAAGGAGAAGTCAGAAGAAGTCAGCACAAGTCAGACTGCTTTTGCAATCAATATATGGAAATAATCCTAGCTTATAGTTCGATAGGCATACACGTCTGAAAACATTATGTTTCTAATTTTAAAATGTCGTTTGTAAAAATAACCGACCCCGCGAAAAGAGACGATTTAGTTGCAGAATATCTGAAAACAAAGAAGAATATCCAACAAAACTTTTTATCGGAGAAATTAGGAGATTCGGGGCTTCAGCAAGATTTAACCAAGTTCTTCAAACCTATCGTTGATTCCCAATCCGCAATTTCCAAAGAGCAAAATGTCTTACTATCCGCAATCAACCAAAATTCGGTAGCTACTTCAAATGCGCTACAAGCACTTCCTTCGTTACAGGGTCTTCAGCGTCCGGCGATAGAAGCGTATAGCTCCGATCCAACCGAGGATATCAGAACCTTGTATTTGGGAGATGTGGCGACGATGTACCTTCATCAATACGCCTCCGATAAAAAAATCGCCGACACGAAGTTCGGAATAAAATCCAAAAATGGGCAATTCTATATCGCTAACACTCCGATTTCGATTCAAGGAGATGATGTGACGGTTGTAAATAAGACTTACACAGGAACACCGGGGCTTTGGGAGTTGTTAACGATGAAACAACCGAACGCCACGATATACGATGATAATGACATGGCTGATTACGCCGAGATTCTAGATGTGACGAATGCTATGAGACAGTCAAAAAATCCAAACAGACCTATATCATCTTCGGGTGCCAAATATAATCAAATTATCAAACCGATATGGGGGAAGATTCAAAAGAAGGTCCCAGGTACGGTAGGTAAAGGCGTTGGTGTAATCGTCATCTCCGAAGACCCAAATGTATTAGCGAAACAGCTAGAGCTTAGAATTCAGAGCTACAGGGTGGGTAACAACGGAGTAAGAAACGAGATCGTGGCGATATGCGACGAGTTACTACGGCAAGAAGCGCTGAGTAAAGATGGTTATAAAAATATAATGTCAATGTTATAAAAATGCTGATCATTAAAAGAAGGAGTTACAGGAAGCAATACGTTATCGGCGGATCCGGCATATTCGACACTATTTCCGGATTTTTCAAAAGACTAGTCACATCGAACGCCGCCAAACAGTTAGCGACTAGAGCTCTTAGTGCGGGTAAAGACGTGGCAACAGAAATTGGGAAAAAGGCTATCGATGTTGGAAAAATAGCCGCAACCGACGCTGGTAAAAGATTAGTAGAGAAAACAGCGGCGAAAATATTTACTACTCCTAAGAAACAGGTTACGCAAGAAAGTAGAGATATTATTGATCGACTTAGTAGCGTCGGGGCTAATCCGGAGAATATTAATAATCTGATGATGGGGAATGGTTTGAAAAATGTCCCGTCGATTCAAGATTTAGCACGTAAACTAAACGGCGCGGGAATGAAGGTTGTGTAAAAAATAAAAAAAAAATATCGTATAATAAAATGAAATCAGATATTCTAAACTTTACCGAACAACCTCTGATTGACGAGGGTATCGAGCGCTACCAATACCACCAGTATGAACCGATTCAGGGAACGAATCTAAACACCGCAGGGGGAGAGATAGTAATCAACATTTATTCTCACGATGGTTTCAATCATCCGGCGGAATCTTACCTATTATTCGAGGGGAGATTGACGAAGGCTGACGGCACCTTCTACGCTAATACCGATGCCGTAGCCCTTACGAATAATGGACTCATGCATCTTTTCAACAATATTAAATACGAATTAGGAGATAAAGTCGTTGAATCATTACATAACCCGGGTCAAGCAACTACGATGCTTGGTTTACTCAAATACCCGAATGATTTTCAACTAGCTCAAGGTTTAAATCAGCTGTGGTATAAGGACAGTGGCGCGACTGCTGTTATAGATAATAATCAAGGTTTCGCCATTAGACAGTCGTATCTAATTCGAAAACCGGGGGACAAAGGCACGTTTAGTTTTATCGTTCCATTGAGCCATATTTTCGGATTTTGTGATGATTACGATAAGGTTATTTTTGGAATGAATCACAAGCTAACTCTTGTTCGTAAAGGCGATGATGACGCAATTTTTAGACTAGGAGGAGCCGGAGCTGGAGCTGCAGCCGCTGGGAAAGTCAGATTAGACAAAATCGCGTGGTTTATGCCGCACGTCATTCCGTCCTTAGAAGAGAAGAATGAATTGGCCAAAACGATCGCATCGAAAGTATCGCTACCAGTTGCATACAGAGCTCGCCAATGCGATAATATAGGCGTACCTCCGTCGACTACTTTTGAATGGTCACTTGGCGTCAAGTCATCGGCTGAGAAACCAAGGTACATCATCATTGGATTTCAAACCGCTCGTGGCGGTGATCAAGAAAAAAACCCATCGATTTTCGATCATTGCAATCTAACGGACATCTTAGTCATGTTAAACACGGAACAATTCCCAGCTGTCGGCTACAACCTATCATTCCCGAATCAGCAATTCTCACGAGCTTACAGAGAAGCGGCCTTGTTTAGCGAAAAATTCTACGGAACGGATGAACTGGTTTCGCAAAGCAATATCACACCGTCAGACTTCAAAGACCTGTTCCCGATTATGGTGATTGATGTAAGCAATCAAGCTGAGCGTCTAAAGTCATCGTTTGTCGATATTAGAATCAAAGCTACTTTTAATGTTGCTCCGACGGCTGGTACAGATGCGTACGCGGTGCTGATTTACGACAAGTTACTCAATTTTCAATCGGATGGTACGAAATTGACCGCGGTGTATTAAAAAAATATCTTGTACTATAAAAAATGAAACTGACAGAATTGAAAACGCTGACGAAAAAGCACGGTATCAAAAGATGGACTCATCTCAACAAGCCTGAACTTATCGATCTATTGTTTGAGAAGGGTGTACTCTCTCGTGATATCGCTGAAAAAGAGAAACAGCGGCGAGAACCGAAGGTGCCAAGCACGGACCCAAAATATGATAGATTGAAAAAAATCAGAAACCAACCGAGACGAGTAGATATATTAGACCGTGAAACGGGTGAAGTAAGCTCGTATACATCGATTTACAAAGCGGGTAAAGCACACGGGGAAAGCGCGCGGACAATCTTATTTTTCAATGGCCGAGTATGGAGAAACAGATACGAAATTAAAGTCCATGAGAGAAAGGAGGATTTGGTAGAAATTTAAATTCAAAACTAAATGTGGTTTCGAATTTAGGGTCGTAAGTATGCGGCCGAAAAGTCATGACCATCAATGTTTGAGTCAACGTCTGCCCCAACAGCTATCTCGAGGTAGTCGGTATTAGTTAATCGAAGTATGCAAGTACCCGATGCATTATTATTTGCTTCAGCCGTACCTCCGCCACCAAAGTCACCTCCACCACCGGGTATCTTCATGTAGTACACCCCATTTTTCATCAAGGAAACATTACCGTTATTTCTATCACTATTAGCGTGTAATTCTATAAACACCGTAACCATATAACATCCGGCTTTCTTAGGAAAGAAACGTTTCGAATTGATGAAACAATTATCCTGATCGAATCTTACTCTCGGAAAATTTACAATCGTCGCAGTGCCAGCGGGGATAGCCTGAACAGCTTGAGAGTAGGCACTAAACGCTGGGCCAAAGAATCGGTTGGTCGAAGCAATTTGTTCGTCGACATATTTTTTATTAGTCAAATGATTATCGTTAGACGGGGTGTAAGGGTGATTCGTTACCAAATCTACGCCTTGTCCATAACTTAGAGCCTCATCCATTCCTGCATCCGGATTATTCGTTATAGGAAGACCTTTAATGCATTTACCATTCATATCTAGATCTCCTGTAGCCGCATTCGCTCCATCTCGTCTTAGAAAAGTATTGTTGACTTGGGATAATGTGACACCACCTGCTACTACTCGCGGTGCCGATCCACCATCCATTTGTCCAAATATGTTTACAGGCATTTTATATAATTAAGATTTTTTCCTCAGTCACTATTGTCGTAAGAATGCGACGGAAAAGTCTCTCGCTACTATGTATGTTTGCTCGGTTGAATAAACGTGAACCTCGAGATAATCGGTTTCGGTTAGAAAAACTACACGACTAATCGATGCTATCAAATCCCCTCCGCCTGAAATTTGCATGTACACCCCTTCATTTTTATAAAGGTAGACGTAACTATTAGTACTATTTGTACCGAGGCCTTTAAATTCTACGCATATCGAAACGATATAACAGCCAGCTTTACCAGGAGTGAAACGAGTCAGTTTCGCACTAATGGCGCTATCTCTGTTGAATCTTACTGTTTCGAAAGAAACTCTTGTGAAAGTTCTGGCGTCTATGCTTTGCGAACCTGGAGAGTAAGCGCTAATCGCGGGCCCTATTGCATTTTTTGCCGCTGCATCGACGTATTTCGTTATCAAATCCATAACCTGTCCTCGACTTAGTGCCTCATCCATTCCCGCTTCCGAAGTATTCGTTGTAGGTAGACCTTTTATCACGCGACCATTCATTTCTAGATCTCCAGTAACAGGGTTTGCTCCATCTCGTCTTAGAAAAGTATTGTTGACTTGAGTTAATGTGACACCGCCTGCTATTACTCGTGGCGCTGATTCGCTAGCCATTTGACCAAATATGTTGTTACCTATAGAGAGGTAACACGTGCCTGTGCCTGCTAGATGTCTATGTCGGTGCTTCTGTCTGTCGTACTGTGTGTTGCCTGGACTATGGATGGTGGTAATGGAACACGTGCGGGTGTAGGGCACGTGCTTGTCATGGAGGAGTGCCGTGTGGTAAATTGGCGCTGGTATGCACGTCTGTCTGTTTGGTTGAATGGATGGTTTACGATGCCTTAAGATTATATTGCATTACTGTCAATGGACTTGGGGATATTATTGAATGTATCGTGGAATAGGATGGTTTCATGTTAGAAAATCCTATATAATACTGTGTGGATGGAGAATAAAGAGAGCCGTTTGTGAAATGAATTACTGTTGTGGTTGCTTGGGACCTTGGAACGCGAGAATCATGGAGCAACACGCAACAGATGGGGGCTCGTCCAAAGGCTCGTCCGAAGGATCATCCGGAGGCGCTGTTATCAACAACGATGGTGCTATCAACTACGGTGGTGTTCGTCGTTTTGGAGATTCGGTTGCAGAAATTGGTTCCAGTCAAAATGGATCAATGGGACGTTTAGGTTACGAGGAACGCATGCGGCGAAGACGAGACGTACGTTCGGTCAGGGATGTCGGAAGTCGTCGTGGTTGGTCGATCAGTGCGACTGGTTCTACGCGTGGAAGTCGGTACAGCGACCAAATGTCAACGTCGGGATGGTCGATGGAGGAGGAGCAACGGGAGCGGTTGGTGGAGGATGGATGTGGAGCGTCGGGGCGTTCGTTCTACGACGGTGGTCGAAGATATAGCCGAGTGGATGCAGACGGAGATTCGAGTCGTGGTGGAACAACGGAGAACGAGTCAACGCGGCATGGTGATCGTCTGGAGGAGGACGAAGAGGATGGTCAACGTCGTCATGGTCGGTCACGATGTCGGTTCGATGGTGGTCGGAGTCTGCCGATGCTCGATGAGATGGGTCGCGATGGGGTTCGACATGGGGAACGGAACGGACATTCGAGGATCTGGAGTGATGTTCACGACGCGAATGCCGATGAAGATGAACGGATGCTACATTTCCTGCAGTGGTTGTTGGCGCAGAAACGAGCTCAGCGGCCGGGACAACCGTCGATTCAGCGAGGGGCTTTGTCTAGAACTGTGAGTAGGAGTTCAATAGAAATGCGTCGTTTGGTGGCGATAGTGCATCCGTGGCGAGATGGACAGTAAATTTAATAGGTTCCGAACTTTATGGAGCGTTTAGGGTCGTTTATTGCGTTTTTCGTATGAACTATTGTGTTTATTATGGACTCGCTAGTAGTATATTTTGATGTTAATTGGAATGGTTTGCATGGCTTAGGTTACTAGGAAATGGTGCTTGGCTGTTTAGTAGTAAAATGGATTGGTATTTGGATTTGGCGGATAATATTTTATGGAATTTTGAATGGATTATTGGAACATTGAAATTGGTATTTGTACTTTGACCGGAGATTTTTCTTGGAGTTAATCATGGCTAGTGATAATGGTATGGTGGAGGATGGTTGTTGAATGTTTATTTTGGAACTTGGATGTCTGGACGGTGTAGTACATGGAATTGTTGTGGAATTGTAATGATGGTACTAGATTTTGGACAATGGGTTTATTAGGACATTGCATTTTTGGAGGTTGTGTGGCTGCGTACATTGAGTTGCATTTTGGCGTGTACGGTCGTATTTGATTGACAGGTAATTTTGAGGTACAGGATATTAACAGTGCTGTATATTGTGTATATACGTTGTCGTGTATTTAGTTTATTCAGGCTGTAGGTGTATATATAGAGTACGTTATATTTGTGGTCCATTGGGTTAGAGTTATAAGGGCAGGTGTACTTTGGGCTATGGTTGGGCTCTTGGCAGTTATGTGTTGGGTGCGGCTTCTGTTTAACGTGCATTTGTTGGTTGTGAGTGCCTGTGGAGTACTGTAGTGGTTTTGAAGGCAGGATGTTAGTTGCAGTTGGATGTTGTATGCAGTTTGGTGCAAATAGGTTAGTGTTTTCGGCATGTGATGTTTTGGTGATATTTAGCTGTCATGGCTGGTGTGATGCGTTGATGTCATATGTTGTGATGTATGGTCGTAGTATTTTTGGAGGAGTTTGGCTCTTCTTGAGTTGTCCTGTCGACTTGTTCAGAAGTTGTTATTGTAGTGTATTAACTACCAGGATTTTGGTTATTGTGAGTCGGTTGCTCTTGTTGTTGGAGTAATTCGGTCATAGTTTATATGCTAGTGACTAGTATTTTCGTTGTGTATGATATGGATGATTCAACACAGCATGGCATTATTATAGGGTTAGGTGTGGCCGATTATAAACTGTATTATGGTGTGCTTGCGTGGATGTATGGTGCAGTTATCACTTGACTATTGTGAGTCTTTTGGTCGGAGACAGTTTCGCGTTGTCTCCTCTCGTTAAGGAGGGGGGTATGTTACCTATAGAGAGGTAACACGTGCCTGTGCCTGCTAGATGTCTATGTCGGTGCTTCTGTCTGTCGTACTGTGTGTTGCCTGGACTATGGATGGTGGTAATGGAACACGTGCGGGTGTAGGGCACGTGCTTGTCATGGAGGAGTGCCGTGTGGTAAATTGGCGCTGGTATGCACGTCTGTCTGTTTGGTTGAATGGATGGTTTACGATGCCTTAAGATTATATTGCATTACTGTCAATGGACTTGGGGATATTATTGAATGTATCGTGGAATAGGATGGTTTCATGTTAGAAAATCCTATATAATACTGTGTGGATGGAGAATAAAGAGAGCCGTTTGTGAAATGAATTACTGTTGTGGTTGCTTGGGACCTTGGAACGCGAGAATCATGGAGCAACACGCAACAATGTTTACAGGCATTTTATTACGCGATAATATTAATACAAACTATTGATAACATTTTGAAATTTTATCCCATCGTTCATAGTCTTTTTCAAAACGTACAAACATAGATGGCCGCAAAACACTTCCCCGTCGGGTTGAATTCGTTCACTATTGTAGTACACGGGGCTGTGTAAATAGTTTATCAGTTCGGTAGGAGGAGGTAGACCGTAGCTATCGAAATATATTTTATCCTTGCCCTTCTTTAAAAAAGATACCCAGTGTGTTCCTCTACCGTTCGAGTCATCTAAGTTCAGTATCCCGCATTCGTTTCGCCTAGGTTTCATTGGTAGTTCATCTCGTAAGAAGACGCCTCGGAAGTTTGGGATATTTAGCTTCTTCGCGGCGTCGATCAACTGTATATTGGAAAGAGGGATATTTGGAAGAACTACGCCCTCAATATTTATCTCTTTGTTTGTCTCAAAACTCATTTTACATTTCGCCTAAATATTTTATAAAATCATACGCTTTTTCCCTCTGATCTATTTTGTTCGCTTTTTGCATATTTTTTTCCAATAGCACCGGGCATATATTCACCCAATTCACAGCTTTTTGAAGTTCTTTTTCATCGAACGATGATATTGGTAAAACAAAATCGAGATGCCATACCGAGCCGAAATTGTCCATGCTCATACCCTCTTCAAATTGGAACTCGATCCATTTCGTAAATGTTTTAAGGCCGATGCCGAGTTTACATTTGAGACATGCTGGGATTTCCATTTTATATAGGATTTTTTTTATTTTTATCTAAATGTTTTGCTTCTACACAGGTGAGATAATAATTATGTCTACAATTTTTGCACTCGTTTGCCCATCCGTCTTTTTGGAATCGATTTTTATCGTATTCCGATATGTTCTTGTCTATCTTACACCGGCTGCACGCTTTTCTATCCTTTGTTTCTCTGTTCTCTAGCATTGCATATTTATGCGCACGTTCCTTTGCTTTGGTATTATGACAAAGTTTGCAGCTCGGATAACTTCCGTTCTTTTGTCTTTTATCTTTAT
Source organism: Lumbricus terrestris (assembly GCA_949752735.1). Lineage (NCBI taxonomy): Eukaryota > Metazoa > Annelida > Clitellata > Crassiclitellata > Lumbricidae > Lumbricus > Lumbricus terrestris. The sequence continues at coordinate 14,543 of CATKHU010000291.1, forward strand.
GAAATTCGTCTAAGCTTTTTTCAATCTTACAGCAGCAGCAAACTTTTTTGTTTTTTGTTTCCCTCACTTCAAGCTCCGAGTATTTTTGTGTACGTTCCTTCGTTTTGATAATGACACACATTTTACAAGAAGCAAAATAGCCGCTCTTATTACGTTCGTTTTTGTAAAATTCAGTTAAGCTTTTTTCCATTTTGCAATTGGTGCATAGTTTTGAGTCAGCCATTTTATATTAGGATATTTTTCTTAAGTAGATTTCAATAAATAGTGTCCATATGCCAACGTACTTATACCATCCTTCATTATGACTCTTTTATCGTCGTCAGCTGATAGCGCCACCTTGTTCACCTCTTCGGTGTAAATTTCGTGAAGATGGGACCTAATAACATTCATCTTTCTCGATTGTTCTTTCCTCGTAAACAGGCATTCTTTGTAGTCTTCATGAGTGATTGATTTTTTGACGACATTCTTCTTCACGCCCTTGCACTTCTTATGATCTTTCCCAGCCATCCTGTACGAATACAGTTTCGACCTCAAACCAACAAACTCTTCGATTTGTTTACCCGCAGCTTCATCTTTGAACATACCGATGACTTTTTTGTTAACTACCGTTTCTATACCTGAGGGGTGGTCCTTTGGATAATCGCTAGTATCAAACATATTTCTAATGTCGGGAGCTATATCGGCATAGAAATCTTCGGTTTTAATTTCATAGGCTAGCGAATCCGTATCGGTGAATAACAGTTTAGCTCTATCTCCATACTTGTCCTTGATGTAATTGTAATGAAAAGAATACATTAGAGTTTTGCTCAAGTCTAGGATGCACATACCGAGATATATCGGCTTGTTATAGAGCAACGAAGTCTTTTTCATGTGAATGGCAATTAAATTTTGATCAAAAATAGTCCGACTGTCGTAACTCGGTTTCGCTACTAGTTTTATGGCTTGCTTCTCGCTTGAAACTAATTTTATATCTACACGGGACTCTATATTTTCGCAAGTCTTGCCAAACACGCTATTGTTCATAAGTTTGAAAAAGTCTTTCTCGAAATCGTTTGTGGCTTTGGTCCTCAGGTTAGTATTTAGGTCGATATATTTTTTCAACCAGGTGCTTTCTTCAAATTTAATTCCTCGATGAATTTTGGTAATCTTCAAACCTAGGCTTTCATACTGTTTTAAATTTTCGTAATGGGTTATGTACTTTACTTTATCATTCAGGTTTGGGATGAGTTTAGGAACCGTTGAAGATTCCGGTGTGATATTCTCAGGAGCAAGGGGGTAGTCGTTGTGAAGATCGTGTAAATCTTTCGAATATTCCAAGTCCACCTCCAATATACACGGTATCGATCTCCATGCGTTTAGCTCATCATCAGTCATCCATGCGAACCCATGAGTCGGCAGTTTCTTACACATTGCCCAACCGTATAAATTGTTAGCGTCTAAATAGGTTATAAATGATGAAGGCTTACTTTCGTCAAACGTTTGCATATACTTGTTATTAGCCTGTCCATAACGATGTGAAATTGTGCTAACGCCGCCTCTTATCCCATGTTTGACCATTAGTATCATATCGTAATCGCTCAATAATTCTAACTTTACTCCAGTCAACTTTAACGAGGCATCCCATGCTAGTCCAGGAGAAGTGTAATACCAGGCGGGATCCAGGTTGTAGTTCTTCATGCAGACGTCTCTAAAATTCTCAAAGACATCGGCGAGTAGGAGAACATCGCTCACGTTATATAAATCGTGATATTCTCTGAATGTTTTGAAACCGAATTCTTTCCATACCGTTTTCGCATGCTCGTAATCTTCATCACTAATGCCCGAATCGTTTAGTTTTGAATAGAATGCTGACTTTGGCGGTAGTTTTGTTTCATTCAGTTGGTTGATGGAACTAACGTGGTCGTAAGGATACACCCCTTTTCTCAGCAAGAGATCGAGCTGTTTGCCGGAATAGTGCTTGCTTATATTTTTACACTGGTCCTTACTTAGGTTCTTCGATAAAGCGTCGAGGCCTGCTGGCATGAATCTAAAACTATCGATGAAACGTAATTCACGCTTGACCTCTTTCTCTTTCCCTTCTTTGTTAATAAACTTATCGACTACGATCTCTCTGCTAAATGAGATATACTTTTCTTCATTGCAGGGGATGCATTTAATCTGTTCATTATCACCACCTCGTAATTTCTTCACGAATAGATGGCTATCGTAGCCGGTTAGATTATGGAATACTACTGGGAAAAACTTGGGGACTTTATACTTTAGATTACAAATCTTATGAGCTGCGCCTCTGAATTTTCCAGTAAGATGACAGTGGTCTCTTACTCGCATGTTATTATCATTATCATCATCAACAAAGAACTCACCCCCGCATATATGACAAACAGTAGCCGAGTAGTATAGCTTCTTGTCGTCCTTTCCAAATATCATTTTCTTTGGAAATTTAAATCGATTATAAATATCTTTTATATCCACTATAAGACTGTTAATAAATATCTGCGCTACATCATCATCTTCGCTCTTCGCTGTGAACGTTACAGGAGCTTGCGAATATAGGTCATCGTCGAAACATTTTATGTAGTAACAAAACGAGCTAGGAGTATGTTTCTGGTATTTATTAGTGTAAGACGTGCTGGGATCGGGTTGGCATGTATTGATCGGTTTAATGAAGGATTCGAAATCCGCATAGATAATAAAAGGTACTCGCATTTTTCGATAATAATTTTTAAAACTCAACATAGTTCCTGGGCTTGGGAGTTCTATTCGTTGGGCGTCATGTTGCGAACAGTACTCGATGTGTTTTTTAAGCGAGTCTTTCGTTCTGTAACCGATTAAACATCTTCTACAATAGTGCATCGAATTTACAGATTTTTCTGTTCGTGCCGCCATCAATCTATTAAAGTTCTTGATCCAACAGTAATGCTTCTTTTCATCGTCGGAAATAAGCAGTAGATCTACACAGGTATCACTTTCATGCTTCGATATATATAATGGGTATACGCTCTTTTCAACGCCGAATACGCTAACGCTAATGTTATTACGGCGCTCAAACTTATTTATAATATTAGCATCAGCAACAACTGGGAATACGATACCACCCCAATCGAGTTTCTTAGATTGTTCTACCAGGTCTTTAGTCATTCTATGCGGGTTATCTTCAGTTGGATTCAACGCCCTTGTAATACACCATTTGAAACATTCTTCGTCTTCGTTTTTCATATTAATAATGGCCTTTTTATTTACCAAATACTCGGGAAGCTGAATATATGAACTACCTTTCAATGGCTTGTATACCACTGTATCGATATCTAATTTCAAAACGGCTCTGAATCTCCAATTGCTACCTCGCATCTGATAACTAGCCATACTCTCCTTAATTTTATCCACTGCGTTGGTATATATTTCCTTCACATCGGTTGCTTCTAAAATAATATCAGTCTTTGATTTGAAATTAGGCTCAGCCGTTGCTATTTCACCGGATTTTATGTCTACTTTCTCCATTCCGCACATGAGATTGAGTTGAACTTTTACCCCTCGATTTTTCGCTAACAGCCTAACTACCTGCGATCTTACAGCCTTGAGAAAAGATTCAACATCGATCCTGTTGTTACCCTCGATCGTGTATCTTTTTGTAAACCCTTTGATAGCCGTCGCCGTCTCTCGAAGTTTGAACCTATGAATGGGTGGTTTTATTTGAGGTGGTAACTGACTAATCTCACTAGTCAACCAATCCGAAAAAGTAGCTTTATTTTTTCCCACAAATTTCCAAATAGTAGACACGTGTGCCTCAAGTTCCACTTTTCCTAATCTTGAGTATCCTCGTGTGCCTCTCTGTTTCGCAATTTCTCGCAATTCTCGTATAGTGCCGAGTGTACGCGTTGGAACCTTGGTGTCTGGTGCCCGAGCGCCTAGTCGATCACCATGCTTTATGAACGCGATGAGTTCCTCTTTTGGTAGTTTTGAGTATCCTTTTTGTCCTCTTTGTTTAGGAATTTGTTGCAATTCTTTCAGATTATACGTTGTGTAGTCCATTTTATATTGGGATTTCTTGTCTTTAAGTCGAGTTATATATTCCATTTTTTTCAGTTATTTTATATACACAAGAGAAAAAAAAATTTTATGATCGAGTGACTCATCGTTACCAGAGGTATTTCCCCACTCATCCCTATGACTCATCATCGAAACTACTGGAAATTCCCCGCATGATGAGTCATAGGCGCGTGCTGGGGTGGTTATTTTTTTGAACCATGGTTACGGGGTGGCACATTTTTTGATGAGTCGGCATATTTTTTTGAACCATGTTTATGGGTCGACATATTTTTGAACCATGGTTATGGGTCGACACATTTTTGAACCATGGTTATGGGTCGACACATTTTTGAACCATGGTTATGGGTCGACATATTTTTGAACCATGGTTAAGGGTGATTTGGAAAAGTTGAACCATAGTTTGGGTCAAATGTTCCAGAATAGTCTTAATCCTACTACTGCTGCATTAACTTCTGATGGTAAGAACGATGAGCTGAATGTTGATGCTACATTCATCTCTAATGGTAATGAAGAGGCGCTACAGAAATGCGTTGATGGTACAAAACATGCGCACAATTCTTTGTCGATTTTGGTGAAACAGATTGAAAAATTCTTCAATTCATCCAACTTCTTCTCTGTAATATTATTATTCAGTGGAATG
>CATKHU010000292.1:0-15172 GCA_949752735.1 Lumbricus terrestris
AGAGAGAGAGAGAGAGAGAGAGAGAGAGAGAGAGAGAGAGAGAGAGAGAGAGAGAGAGAGAGAGAGATCATTTTCTGCTATTGCTAATCTATCTTTTACTCCACCAGGTCTACAGGATTTTCGCCATGAGCCATGTAACATGTAACAGTCGCGGTATTATGAACGCACGCGGCAATAGCCTAATCGGCCCGGTATTGAGTACTAATTAAGTAGGCTAGGACCCAATGACAGTTTATAGTCTTTGGCTAGGACCTATTTTATTATATAATAGGCTACGCGGTTTTACGCACTTTTACTGCCGTGGCGGTGGACGAGGCCTGAATTTCCAGACATTCAACAACAGCTCCCAGCATAATTTTGTAAGTGCCGAGGGATCTGAGTTAGGCTACCTCTGGCAAAAAAATAAAAATAATAATATATATAAAAAATATATATAAGAAATAATAATATTCTTTTATTGAACAGTGCGTTTGACAGATCACAACCGGTTACAGTGTAGCCTACATTTATGCAATTGAAACAATTCACAAGCACGCAAATGACAGAAGACATAAATCTCAACTACTAACAGAACAGACAGCCTGCAATACGTGGCACTGATAGCAGCCTACAAAGCACCTACGGGGGTTCGAACTCGGGTCCGCTGATCTCCATGCCAGTGTGTTATCCAATGCTTCACCGATGAATGTTTAAAAGCGAAAGTTTATTCTTGCACTCATCCTACAGAATACACCATAAAACACTTCTACAAATCAAATGACTGTGCATACGCCTATTTGTCATAATCTGTTAAAAATCTGTTTTTCTTTCTCGCAATTAATGCTTCTGTTATTTTTGCTGCTTGATGTATTGAGTTTCCTTATAGGCAAGATTTCTCAAGGATGACGTACATGTATCTTTCGCAGACTGATTAATGATGAACATGTGTTTCCACGTTTTCCATTGATTTACATATATGTATAGCTTAATTCCAAACATAACATACTCTGTCTTATTAATCGATTGGCGGCTTTCTATCAAAGGCTGATGCTATATACTGCGTAGATGCATCACCCTCGGAAAATATAATAATATTATAAGTTTGTTTTCGTCCAAATATAGGCCTACTGAGAATTTTGCATCTTAACGTACAGGCCTATACAGCGGCGCCCGCAGGATTTTTTTTTGTACGCACAGAAATTTTCGAAGGAGGGGCGAACAGGGAAAAATTTTCGTTAGGTCGCCGAAAAAACTGATGACCTTTTTTTTTTTTTTGTCGTCAAACCCAGAATTTTCCAAAAACATACCTTTTCTATCCGCCGAAAAAACTGATGACCTTTTTTTTTTTTTTTTTTTTTTAGTCGTCAACCCAGAATTTCCCAAAAACATACCTTTTGGGTCATCGCGCTGTACGCACTTGCCTATGTGCGTGTGACGTTCCCCCCTTCTTGTCGTCGTTGCTGTCGTTGTTGTTGACTATCGTGAGCTTCGAGCCTGGCACTACCGGGAGGGAGCCCCCTTGCCCCCGGATCAAGCGCTTCCCGGTCGCCCGGCCTTCCACTCACGATAAGAGGGGTCGGCCCGCGTTGAACGTCGGTGTGCGCCCAAAGATGGCCAGCAGGGGTGCTAAGTCCCGCTGTTTGGTGTACCACCTCCGGGCCCACGGTCTGGGCCTCTGCTTCTGCCATCTCCCTACTCCCTTCCCTATCCGAAGCGGAGTAACCGGCGTGGGAGGGGAACCCCAGTCTATCCAGATAGAAGTAGTCAGGTCTGGGCTTTCCCATCAGCCTCTCACTCCTCCTACTCTCTGGCATAGCTCCTGCGCTGGCTCCCTCTTCCTCCCCGTGACAAGGTGTGCCTGAGTGGGGCGCGGTAAGGCGTTGGCCTACGATGATATTTAATTCATCACCTGAGTCCGTTGCTACCTCCATCTCTTGAACCCTCGGGGCCCTAGCTCCTCTATTCTGTCCCCCTTGGTTCTGCCGGCTTTCCATATTCTCTTCCTCTGTATCTCTCCTCCGGTCCCATCGTTCATCTAGCTTACTTGTCAACCTAGCCCACTGGTCTCTTACGTCGTCTGCCTCGGCGAAGACCACTTCCATGTCATGGACTATTTGTTCTATCCTGTCCTCCGTCTGTCTCTGACGATTGTCCATACTATATACACGACTATCCATCTGTCTCACTCGATTGTCCATTTGTAACTGACGATTGTCCATCGAGGACAAGGTCTGACTCATTCGAGATAACATGGCCATCAAAGCAGTGTCCGTCCCAACAGTCGGTGGTCCTTCATCCTCCGTCCGTCCTGCTTCCCTTTCCGTCTCGTCATCGTCCGTTACAGATAATTTAGACATTTCTTCCAATAGCGATAGCTATGCTTTTATTACGATTATGCAATGTTTACAAGTTATACAATAGCGCAACAAAAATAATAGTATCTAATAATAACACACGTATAACCTTAACTAAGGCAGCGTCTTAGAATAGGGAAATTCGTACACGGGTTTTCCCCAGCTATGATTAGACCAATGTCTAAACATCAACAATCTTCGCTTACCCAGCTGCGTGCACAGTTCATTTACTTCAGCGAGTCCCACTTCAATGTCCGTTTCCTTCGGTTGAATCGCTTATGCTTCTTTCCTTCAGTTCCTTGTTTTCCGTACGAGTCCTGTCGAATCCTAGTAATCTTCCATTCAATCGTCTCCGAATTCGTCTCTTATTCCTTGCCTCCGACTCAGTCGTCTATATCGTCTATCGAATGACTCGTCGCCTAAACTTCACTTCGATTCGCTCACTTCTCGGTTCACGGATCCTGATATCTATCAACGGATACGGGCTGACTCTAAGTACAAGTTCCTCGACGTCTTCCAGCGGTCGGTATTCCAGTCAAAAGCGATGCGTGGCTCGCTCCGAGTCCCTTTTATTCATTATCGATGCTTGCGTCAGCATAATCGTCCCTCTAAGCATTAGTCGCTCCAGCTCTCTGTCTGTGTCCCTCTGAAATCTGTGCCTGAGTCCTTCTACGTACTGCACGCGATTGCCGTCCAAAACTGCTGACACAACAGGTCTAGGTTCATGCAGCGTAAGCATGGCCCAGATTATCAGTCGCAATTTCTACCACATAGCCTTACGCACATACATACACATCTACCATAATACACACATAGTTAACTACAATTACTATAAAAGGCGCTATATCAAGTGCAATCTTATAGAGACGCACACTCTCCCCGACACACAAAAGACCGAGACCACGAGGTCTAATTTTAGTTAACAATGTGTCCTATTCTAACATTAATCAATGCAGTCATCCCTATATATAGCTACATTCAATCATCCTCCTTATCTATTCTAACACAATTAACGTTGCAATGTCTTCAGCAATTACATCATAGTAAATCGCAATTCAATGTTTTCGCAGTTCCACGACATCAATCAAACCCACTAATAATCAATCAATTAATACGCTTCATAACCAGTCAATGTTTCTCTATAACGTTAGGCATACTAATAAAATATCGCAACACAATTCATAAAGTCAATAGTTCGGCCTATACTAGATAGTGGCTTTATAGTTCAACAGCTGATAATCTCTATCTTCTTAAATGTCTCTCACATCAGTATGCATCCCATAAAACGACAATAATCCATCAATTAATACTCATCATAATTAAAAATGTCTCTCGCAATTTTAATTCATAAACAGTTCTTCAAATGCTAGTTTAGCAAGACAAAACTACTCACGGTCAATCTCTAGGCCTATTTCTATGCATCAAACTAATAATTATACTGGCACACATAATCATTACAAATAACGGTTAGGCATTTTCCTTTCTCGTCTGTTTTTCTCAGAATCCATGAACAGACGCCGTAAAAGTATCTTTCCGAGCCGGGAACGTTTCTTAGAGGAGGTTTCCTCTGTTCCTCTTCTTGTTCTGCCACGATTTACGAGTCAAACAGCGTACTCCAGGCCCAGTTAGCAGCTTGAATGAAATATATAGTGTGGACGATCACCTCTACCGTCCACGCGTTCATTCCAGCGTCCATGACGACGTCTCTCACCAGATTGAGGAACCCCAGTTCAGTCTCCGGTAGAGCTTGGTTGGTGAAACGGAGCAGCACCTGGACCGCCAGGCTCCAAATTCCGAAATCCCACTCCAGTGGTTGGCTGCGTGCGGATGGCGCTCCCGGACGGCGTCCAGTTGTGGTTCGAGCAGTCGCTACCACCACCCCCCGACGAGTGTTCCAAATCTGCATAACCTCTCGCACGCCAGGCATTGTAATCATTGTATGGATGGTCAGTAGCATGACCGGCAGGATGTCCACTTCCACCCCGAGTGGCGGTGTCAGCTGTTGAAGGTGATAGAGATCGCGTTGGCTTAGACATGGAGTGCCAGAGGTCATCATCTTCTCCATCATGAGATAGAGGAGTCCGGTCGAATGACTCCTCCATGTGGTGGCTGCTGTCGGGCGACGCTGCCTTCCCGACGAGTTCCGGTTGTTTCGGTCGGCATCCGACATTCCGAAGCTCGGGGTTACGGAAGAGATGGCGGAGAAGGGTCTACTTCCTTCCTCCTCGGCTGAATTCAAGGGCGTGCTGTGCGATGCCCCTAGGCCGTCCAAAAAAACGTCGAACGAAGTCCCAATTGCCTCCGTCTCTCCTCTAGCTACGACCACGACGGATGATTCTAAGATCGGAGTGCTACAATTAGCCATTTCGACGTTGTTCCTCCTTTTCTTTGTTGTCTTTTACTCTACGATTTGTCCGATCTCTACCAGTGTTGTACAATTGCCTGCCGACGCTAGAATGACCGCGGAAAGTGGCGTCCTTTTGTTTTAAACCCTCTTTTCCTCTGTGTACACGGTGGCTAGACCCTAGTTCACACCCCGCCCGCATGTATAACCCTCGATTTCATAAGTGGGCCTTGGTGTTACCCCTCCTACAATTTGCCATGTAGGTGTGATGCCATACATCACTGTCATCCTGCGAATATCTCCATCTTTCACGATGACAGTCGGTTGTCGGTTGCAGCATATTCCTCATCTCGGATTTCTTATTCTGCTCCGCCCCCTCCGGTGCCTTATCGGTGGCCGCCCTGCGGCGAACAAGTGGCCTAATTTGTCCAACACCTTCTTATCGTTTATTCCACGGCGGCTCCTGTACTTCCGCCTATTTTCTTTTCTTCTCTATACACTGGCTAATAATCTCTTTGCAATTAAACTAACTACTCTATATACAGCCTTATCCATCGATTCCATGGTGCTTGCTGATCGCGTCGGTTACCTTTTGGTAGGCTAGGCCCACTGAGGAGATGGCTGCATCATCCATCCAAAAGGCCCAATATACGTCCTCCGTCCGTCCTCTCTCTTCAGATGTGCAGGCTCCACATAAGTTCCTGGCCATTGAGGATTCCGTACCCTCACAGCTCGTCCTGCATCGGATTTCCAATTGACTGCCTTTCTCTCTTTATTCCTTGTTATTCTTTTTCGTCGTACTCTGAAACATCGTGCTGTCTCTTCTGCACTGGCCTCCTGTTCCCACAATGCCGCAGCGTTCATCTCCAGGTCGCTGAACGGTGGAACCACAACGTCCCGATCCTCCATTACCATTCCACAGCGAGGTTCTTCGTCGAGAAAATGTAACTCCGCCCTTCGACCCATAATTTCAATCCAGTTTTGCCTTAGGTCCCAGACTATGTGATGATCAGCCATCCATTTATAACCTAGTAGAATTTCGTCCACTTCAGGAGTGACAAGCGCGTCCACGTAAAATGTGCAACCATCCATCTGTAGTTTCAGCCTAGTTTTTCCCAGTACCGTTATCGAAGTGTTGTTCGCTGCTTGGAGCGTGTGTTGTGACGGTCTAATGTCTGCGTCTCTTACAAGACGTGCTGGCGCTAAAGAAACGTGTGAACCCGAGTCAAGGAGACAATCCTGCAAATGCCCATTTAAACGCATTCTTAAATAAGGACTAGTCGAATTTGGTACATATCTCACGTTGTGCATTTGAGGTTCCTGTCCATTTTCTTGCTGATCATTTTCCCAGTTTGCATTCCTATTTCTGTCGTTTTGCATTCTGCGCTGGCAAAATCTAATCAAATGAGGCCCTCCACAAAAAAACAACGACGTGTGTCTTGGCGAAACTCTTGCCGATTATAGTATCTCTGCTGTTGATTATTATTATTATTGCGATGAGCGTAGTACATATAATTATCGTTCATCGGAGGTCGTGTTGCTCTGACGTCATTCCGTCGCTGGTTCTGTTGGCCAAAATTTCCCCGTCTATTTGTGTTCCACTGATTTCTGTAGCGCTGTTCTGTTCCTCGTCCCGAATATCCGTCGTCTTCATCCACTCTTCTTACGCGGTCGTTTCCTCGATGTCCCCAATTCCCGTTCCGTTCTGCTTGTTTATAACTATACTAGCTGGGGTACCCGGCGTTGCCCGGGAAATTTAGGATTCGATCCGCTCCGGCCACAACCCCACCACACAACACCCCACCACACTGCGACCTCTATACCAGTACGCCACCGAAGAAATTTGGGTTTGACGAAAATTTCCACCCCATCCCACCCCCACCCCACCCCCTCCACCCCAACCCCCTCCCACCCGACCACTACCACCCCACCCTACCTCCCACTCCATCCCCCTCCAACCCACCCCACCACCCCACCTCAACCCACTCCCTCACCCCACCCACCCCACCCCATCCCCACCCCTCGACCCCTACGCCACCCCACCCCACCACCTCCACCTCTCACCTCCATCCCACCCCTCCACTCCACTTTAGACACCTCAAAAATGGTTAAAATTACTGCATTTATACGTGGCAAGCGAATGAAAATTGTTAGCGAAAATCAGTGTTTTTGACCCCCCGCACCCTGGCCCCCCCTGGTGGTGGAGATTTGCCAACCACTGATCCGGGGGGTTCTGATGGACCTCTATCTAGGAAAAAAAATCAAAAAAATAGCTGGGTTTTTTTGAAAAAAATTTGGGGGGTTTCTCTCCCCACCCTGGCCCCCATGGTGGTAGAGAATCGCCAACCCCTCGCCTTTGCGTCTCGTGCCGAGACCTACACAGTAGTGAAGGTTTGGAGTGAAAAGCTCAAAAACTGTGAGCGTGCATTCTGGACAAAGTCAGATACATACATACAAACATAGTCACATCCTTCCTTATAGATATAGATAGTCTCAACGAGATTTTTACCGCTTCCGTTAATGTCGTAGGCTCTCTTTCTTGAAGTTTCATACTAAGCGATCTGTCTTCCATGGCGTCGAGGTACGCTTTGATAGCTATCATTTCTCTATGCGGTGACGTCTTTCCAGGATATGCTAGAGTCATTAGCCTGCTGATCTCTGTTGCCAATTGAGCCAAATCTTCATTTGGTTTTTGTCTTTTTCCATGGAGCTGTGCCTGAAACATAGCCTGTTGGTCTTGTGACCCATATCTGCTTTTCAAATGTCCAATTAGCTCTTCTGCTGATCCCAATTCTTCTATTTCTTCATCCGGAATCACATAAGCGGCCTCATCGATAAGGGCGCACGTTAAATGGTTCAGACTATCCATTTCGGTCCATCCATTCTGTCGGCGGCAGACATAGAAACGTCGTAAAAACGCAGCCAAATCTGTTTTTCCATTAAAGTAGCCTAACTTTATTTGACTGTTTTTGCTCACAGTGCAACCGTTGGTGTTTACAACGACAGGTATTCCAGCATTTTCTGTTGTATTTTTAGCTTTACTGTTGCTTTCACTTTCCATAGTCTGTGTTGCAGTTGAAGTTTTCGGCACGCAGATGTCCATTTGAGTCACTGGTTTATACTGTAGTGCAGCCGTGTGGTTCAGACGTGGTTGTAACGTACTTGTATCACCATAGTTCATTGAACCCATCGTCCTCATTCCCGTTGGTAAGCAAGATCCAGATGTCAACGCTAGGTTACTTGTTGTAAAGCCATAGTAACCGTTTGTATGTGGTGAATTCACATACTCCTGACGCCCTCTTGTGAATGTATTGGTCTCATTCACATCATCATTCCATGGAAACCCCCAAATGTTCCCAGAATTTTGTTTTAGCTGCCTATAGTTAACGTTATTCTCAACATCATCAAAGACAACATCATCATCACAATAATCATCATGCATTCTTTCATTAAATCTTAACCGTCTCGTGTCTTCTCGTCTTATAGTCGTGTTATCTTTTCGTCGGTTCTCATTGCAATCGTATATCTTCCTCATCCTTTCCGTTTCTTCGTCAAAATCATTTATCTGTCTTTCCCTGTTCCTATTTTCTCCGTCTCTTTCTCTTCCAACTAATCTTCCACCTGTATTTCTCATCTCACCCATATTTTCGTTTTCCGATCTGCCTACTTCTTCTTCTCTTCTTCCTCTTCCATGAATTCTATTGGTCTCTTCATCATTGTAACGCTCTGTTCTTCTTCTCTTTTCCTCGCTCTCATCTCTCCTTCTCACTTGTCTATCGCCATACTCGTCGCCATTGTGACGTTCCCCCCTTCTTCTCGTCGTTGCTGTCGTTGTTGTTGACTATCGTGAGCTTCGAGCCTGGCACTACCGGGAGGGAGCCCCCTTGCCCCCGGATCAAGCGCTTCCCGGTCGCCCGGCCTTCCACTCACGATAAGAGGGGTCGGCCCGCGTTGAACGTCGGTGTGCGCCCAAAGATGGCCAGCAGGGGTGCTAAGTCCCGCTGTTTGGTGTACCACCTCCGGGCCCACGGTCTGGGCCTCTGCTTCTGCCATCTCCCTACTCCCTTCCCTATCCGAAGCGGAGTAACCGGCGTGGGAGGGGAACCCCAGTCTATCCAGATAGAAGTAGTCAGGTCTGGGCTTTCCCATCAGCCTCTCACTCCTCCTACTCTCTGGCATAGCTCCTGCGCTGGCTCCCTCTTCCTCCCCGTGACAAGGTGTGCCTGAGTGGGGCGCGGTAAGGCGTTGGCCTACGATGATATTTAATTCATCACCTGAGTCCGTTGCTACCTCCATCTCTTGAACCCTCGGGGCCCTAGCTCCTCTATTCTGTCCCCCTTGGTTCTGCCGGCTTTCCATATTCTCTTCCTCTGTATCTCTCCTCCGGTCCCATCGTTCATCTAGCTTACTTGTCAACCTAGCCCACTGGTCTCTTACGTCGTCTGCCTCGGCGAAGACCACTTCCATGTCATGGACTATTTGTTCTATCCTGTCCTCCGTCTGTCTCTGACGATTGTCCATACTATATACACGACTATCCATCTGTCTCACTCGATTGTCCATTTGTAACTGACGATTGTCCATCGAGGACAAGGTCTGACTCATTCGAGATAACATGGCCATCAAAGCAGTGTCCGTCCCAACAGTCGGTGGTCCTTCATCCTCCGTCCGTCCTGCTTCCCTTTCCGTCTCGTCATCGTCCGTTACAGATAATTTAGACATTTCTTCCAATAGCGATAGCTATGCTTTTATTACGATTATGCAATGTTTACAAGTTATACAATAGCGCAACAAAAATAATAGTATCTAATAATAACACACGTATAACCTTAACTAAGGCAGCGTCTTAGAATAGGGAAATTCGTACACGGGTTTTCCCCAGCTATGATTAGACCAATGTCTAAACATCAACAATCTTCGCTTACCCAGCTGCGTGCACAGTTCATTTACTTCAGCGAGTCCCACTTCAATGTCCGTTTCCTTCGGTTGAATCGCTTATGCTTCTTTCCTTCAGTTCCTTGTTTTCCGTACGAGTCCTGTCGAATCCTAGTAATCTTCCATTCAATCGTCTCCGAATTCGTCTCTTATTCCTTGCCTCCGACTCAGTCGTCTATATCGTCTATCGAATGACTCGTCGCCTAAACTTCACTTCGATTCGCTCACTTCTCGGTTCACGGATCCTGATATCTATCAACGGATACGGGCTGACTCTAAGTACAAGTTCCTCGACGTCTTCCAGCGGTCGGTATTCCAGTCAAAAGCGATGCGTGGCTCGCTCCGAGTCCCTTTTATTCATTATCGATGCTTGCGTCAGCATAATCGTCCCTCTAAGCATTAGTCGCTCCAGCTCTCTGTCTGTGTCCCTCTGAAATCTGTGCCTGAGTCCTTCTACGTACTGCACGCGATTGCCGTCCAAAACTGCTGACACAACAGGTCTAGGTTCATGCAGCGTAAGCATGGCCCAGATTATCAGTCGCAATTTCTACCACATAGCCTTACGCACATACATACACATCCACCATAATACACACATAGTTAACTACAATTACCATAAAAGGCGCTATATCAAGTGCAATCTTATAGAGACGCACATGCGTACGTCTTCGGGCGCCGCTGCTGTACGCACTTGCGTAAGTGCGTACGCCTGCGGGCGCCGCTGGGCCTATAGTAGGTGATATACATCGTTTGCAGCAAGTATACATAGTCCTGTGTATACAGTGTTTAGTCAAGACGTCTTGGGGGAGTTCACCCCAGGAATGGGAATTCCCCAGAAGAGATCGAGAGGTGTCCACGTGTATATGCGCAGGCCTACCATTTCCCCACAGAAAAATAACACACGCAACATTTCCTCCCCAGAAAAATTCGACACTTTCTGTATGCATGTCAGAAGAAGAAGAGGGTTCTCTGCGCTGATCCTGGACTCTCTTCCGGAACACATGAATCACTTGGCAAAGTCTGTGCTGCAGTGTCCAGATTTCAAACTCATCCTTACCTGAACTCATCTTTTCCGTTTCGTTGTCACCTCCAGTCTTGACTTTCGATAAGACTGACCATGGGCGGAGTTAACTCACCCTGGAATTTGACTGAAACAGCGACCATCGACTGCTGCTGATGCCCTGAGTATCATCATAAGGGCGCTATAGAAGTCCAGAGAAAAGATACGAAAAAAGCGATGTGTCTCTTTGGCAGACTATTATTATGAACGATGCACAGGTGTCTTCTATCGTTTCATTCAATTAGAAACATCTACTCTGTCTTGTTAATCGATCGGTGATAAGCTATAGCATAGACCGTCGTTATAAAACTCTGTACGGTGTAGGGCTGTAGGCTATATCCTACGAAGTGTGAAGCCGAAATCTTACCAGAACCTGTGGCTGTGTATTAGTCAGTATTTTGTCTTGGAAGAAGAACTTCACGTCGAGTTGCATCAACGGGATCAAACATCATTTTCACAATAACTGGTATAGGTCTACGTTCTTCGGTTCAGTTTCGTCCTATAATTAAAGAGCATATTTGAACCTTAAACTGCATTGACATATCGGAGCAGACAAGGCCCGTATTAGGGTAGGTGCTAAGGGTGCTGCAGTACCCGGGCCCGCAGTTTTGAGGGGTTTGATGCCCCGCAATTTTCGGAAGTGATCAAATTTCCTCGCGTGAATTGCTGCAACATTAATAAACACGAATTAGGCTAGGTCATCGTCGTCGAAACTTTGCTTTTTCTCACAACATATCAGATTTATTAGCTTGAACTAACTGCGTATGGTTGAAATCGTGGGAACGTACGTATTAAAAGTTATTATTGTTATAATATTTTATTTTTGGGAAGTATATGACCTTTCAATAGTGATGTCATAAAGTAGCTATAGGCCACTTCAATAATATTATTGACAACTTTGCTCGTATGAAACCTCACAAGGCTTAGCTGTAGTCTGAAGGATATAAATCATGGGCGGAGTTTATCAGGGGCTAGGGGGGGTTAAGCCCCTCCAAGAAGACCCAGATTCATGTTTTTTACCGTGTAAATGGTATCTTTTCCTGGGCTTAGCCCCCCCCGAAGGTTTTAGCCTCTCCAAGAACGGAAACCAAACTCCGCCCATGATTCTTCATAACTTTCAAGGACTTAGCTGCATACCTATGACCATGGCTAAGACGTTAAACTTAAACAAGGAAGAATCCAATAAAAGTAAACTTAGTCGACGTTTCTATAATTTTAAATATAGATTTTAATGATTAATGATTAATGATTATATTATGCAGGCCGATTGGTAGTCGTTCGTTCGGCATTGTTCCAGTTGTCAGTATATAGGCCAGTAGTTGCTAGATAGCCGGGGTAAGGACAGCGACCAATAGGAAGCGGCCTTTTTGGTCACGTGACCTCATTAATATTCATGTGGATATGAGGGCCGGTACTAGGACAGCAACCAATGGCAAGCCACAGAATTTTCACTTGACCTCATTATGTTAATTAGGCCCGCCCCTAATTAATATTCATGCAGTGACGTCATAGCCGAGAATTTTCTACACAATTCCAGAAGGTGGCACGCCTAATTAATATTCATGATGTGACGTCATTTGCGACAGGCTAGTGGAATGTATTAGAAAACGTATGGCTTTTTGTCTGACTGGCTGTGTGTACACCTAACTGACTAAGCAGCCTTTAATGGCATGCCTAATTAATATTCATGATGTGACGTCATTTGCGAGAATCTTCTTTGGAACTCAATGGTTAACAGTGGTACAGGCCATAATTATATGCATCTCTCTATGTACGCCTCTGTGTGTCTATGACGTCATAGGCGTGGAACTTTCTGGTTAACACTGGAAGATTGTCGAACCTCTCTGTCTGCCTCTGTATGTGCCTTTTGTATTAACAATGCTGTAATCACACCTACCTTATTCAAAGAACCACTGACCTCTCAAAGCGCCTCTGGGCATCTGGACCGCACGTCATTAAACCATTCACCAATCCACGCATCATTCATTTTCATTCCAACCGTTCTTGCAGCGCATTCATTTAAAATATAGATAAGAATTGGCAATCTTCATTCTATGCGTAACTAATAGGCCTATATGCGCTACATAAACCTTTATTCACACTTGCGATAGGCAATAGCGCAAAGCAGCCAGCTGCGTCGTTTCTTAAAATTTAAGCGTATTCATCACTGCGTCGTAAGAAGTAGAATCATTAATAGCACCCGCCTACATTATACAGACTTTGGATTGGCACCACCTTCATTCTATGACTTTCCATCACATTATACAAACGGAATCCTAACCAGTTATACACAATTTGAACTAGTCCTCTCAGAATCCTATAGTCAGAGCTTTTTACCAAAAGCGCAACCCACAATCGAATCCGAAGTATCAGGGTACATTTGGAACAGATGCGAGTTTTTAGTACATGAAGCGCTGTGAACTCGGACAATTTTGAAGGGTGCCCAGAGCAGCGGCTCAACGACACTCGTAACCATACGCCGTAACGAGACAAGGCCGCCTAACAAAAGACCGTCGACTCTATGCCCGCAGGCAATATTTGGCTGCTGTCATTGTAGCATTCACCGTCTCCAGTCATGCGACGCGACGAATGTTCGAGAAAAATAAAGATGCTAGAAACAGCAAATTAAAAAGCTAGAAAAAAGTCAGATTTTCCACCTAGAAAAAAGTCAGGTTTTCCACCTAGCATTTCCCGAAAACGCAGTATTTCTCAAAAAACGCAAGATTTTTCACTTTTAGCGTTTAGTACCCTACCGCCCTCTCTTCCTCCCTTCCACTCTCCCATTGTATTGCTAAATATGAATGAAAATACGACCATTGTAGCTATGAAACGCAAGGCTATCCTTCCTCCACCTCTCTCGCTCCACCTATTCCTGTATGCATGTATATTCTCAATCATTAAAACGCTAAAATAGTCAAAAAATTCGTACATGGAAGTATAATGACGCAATTTTACTATTCCTTGCACTCATCCTCCCTTCCTCCGCTCCACCCTCCCTCCACCCATTCCTATATGAATGTATATTCTCAATCATTAAAACGCTAAAATTGACCAAAATTCATACATGTAACTATAGTGATACAATTTTACTATTCGTTGCACACATCCTCCCTTCCTCCATCCCTCCATTCATTTCTCATTCCAATGAATCCTACACTATGAAGCGGTAATAATTGTCGTAAATTCGAACATTTTAACTTTCAGACCACAATTTTTCCATTTTTCATTCCAGTATTCTTACATTATTGCGCAGTGTCAAACACTGAAACGCTAAGAATTGAGGAAATTTGTATTATTACAGCTATAACGGTTCACTTTTACCATTCCTTGCTCTTAATTCTTACACATTTCAACATCTCAACCGCGCAAATTCTGCAATTCCTTACCTGCTTACTTACTTACTTATTCACAAAATTTCAGCTGGCATTTTCATTCTTTCACATTGAACTCCTTTATTCATTGGTAAGAGAAATAGACAACATCCACTTCAAATTTGAGAAGTCGGCAATTTTTTCAGATACAGAAACGCTTTGTGATGTGTAAACAGTGACGCGTGACAGACGAATACGACAACATTTCCAACTTTTCTCATTCAACTTCACCATTCTTGACTCAAATCAATAGGCGTCATATCGTTTAAAATTGATGTGACGCCATTTTACAAACAACGGAATACTTTGACGAGCAGAATCAGTGGAGCATGAGAGGTGAAAATTTCGTTACCACACAGCCTAAAACGAGTGACGTCATAGAATTGCCCAATTCTAAAAATAGAAACATTGGAAATGTTCGTATGTATGGAATGAGAATATGCTGCCATTGATTTTAAAGTAACAATATTGACGTCATAGCTTGAGCGGCGAATATAGAGAAAGAGAAGGACTTAGAAGCATTTGATGCTAATTTTACAAATACAAGTACAACATTAGTTGAAGAGGGTGTGCATATGGCACACGAAGACTTCATTCTATGAGATTTTGCACATATTGGTTACCAATATTTGCAGAGATGTATGTGAAAAAGATGCATATATTCCTATTTTACAGCATTTGCAAGTAACAAAATGAAATGACCATGACTACAATACATATCAGCCGAAGGAGTGGATATAACTCTTAGCTACACAGTTTGTCAATTTCTAAGAATCAAAGGTATATTCAGTGACAAAAATAGACGTGTGAGAGATGGAGCGGTAGAAAAAGAGCCACATTTCATTTCATTTCACATGGTTTCTAAAAATGTCAGTCTGAACAAGTACAGTCAGTGTTGGTCGATTTATGCTGTGAAGCGTCGGTGGCATATGCAGTTTAACATCACTGCGTGGTAACAAAGGCCATTAGTGACGCCCGACTCCTTTATCCAGGCTTGGGACTGGCACTGGCAGAGTGCAACCAGTGTTGTGAAGCGACAGAGCGCAAGAAGCAAGGAGGAAGTGGAGGAGGAGGAGGAGGAGGAGGAGGAGGAGGAGGAGGAGGAAGTGTGGCAGAGGAAAGGTATGTG
>CATKHU010000293.1:0-31188 GCA_949752735.1 Lumbricus terrestris
ACTTCAATAAATATATTTAGAACTAGCTGTACCCGGCCACGCGTTGCTGTGGCTGAAAAGACCATCCAACCCTCCATCCCTACCTCCCCCTGCCTCACTCCCTCCCTCTGTCCTCCATACCTCCATTCCCCTCCCTCTCCCGTTCCCCTCCCCACCCGTCCCCTCACGCCCTCCCGTCTCCTCTCCCCTTCCCCTACCCATCCTCTCCCTTCCCTGTCCCCTCCCTCGCCTACCCTCCCGTCCCCTCCCATCCATCTCTCCATCCCGTCAGCTTCCTCTTCCCCCCGCTCCCTCCCCTCACGCCCTCCCTCACCCCTCCGTTCCCGACAGCTACATATATATATATATATATATATATATATGCGTTATAAGAACACGCACGGATATGGAAAGTTGTGTGAAAATGTTAAAGCAACCGGTGAAGAAGTTTCAGAGATCCTTGATTTTGTAAAAACCGACAGCCAACATGATTATACGCTATAAGAACATGCATGGATATGCATAAAAACACGGCCGCATTCGAAATCAAATCGACACAAACCGACAGTTACATATGCGCTATAAGAACATGCACAGATATGCATAAAAACACAGCCGCATTCGAAAGCAAATCGTCACAAACCAACAGTAACATATGCGCTATAAGAACAGTCGCGGATATGCATAAGCACACGGCCGCATTTGAAAGCAACGTCGGGTGAGAAATGACGACTCGAATGCAAAGTTGTTTTTTTTGGTCGAAAAGATTGCGCTTTTTCACAAAAAGCATTATACAAACCCGCTCGTATTCGAGTGGATCGTTTTGGTAAAATTTTCCAAAGAATCGGTCAAGAAGTTTCCGAGATCCTTGATTAGACATAAACTTTTTACATTTTTATTTATATAGATTATAATAATAATTTTTTCTGTTTGAATTTCTATTGTAATCTTCTTTCCTTCAGGCTTGAATTAATCCCTCTCTACGGAGGGGTCAGCCACTCGGATCCTCCTCTTCCACTTTCCTCTGTCTTTGGTGTCTTCATTTTTCAGTTTGAGATGTTTCATGTCCTCCCGTATCGCATCCTCCCATCTCTTCTTTTGTCGTCCCCGACTGCGTCGTCCATAGACATCTGCCTGCATGATTCTTTTAAGGCAGCTGTCTTCCTCTCTTCTCATGACATGACCGTACCATCTCAACCTGGCCTCTCGTATCTTGTCCGAGACACACGCCACTCCAAGTTTCTTTCGGATGTCCTCAGTCCTGTTTCTATCTCTGAGTGAAACTCCCAGCATCCAACGCAGCATTCTCATCTCCGTCCTCTCCAGTAATCCCTCTCCCTTTCTCGTCATTGTCCAAGCCTCTGCCCCATAGATCATCAAAGGTCTGACCATTGTTTTATATACCTTTCCTTTAAGTTGTATTGGCATTTTGGCATCACATAGAACTGCAGTCAACTCCCTCCACTTCTGCCAAGCCAACCGAATCCTGTTTCTGATGTCGACCTCACAGCCACCTCACAGCCACCCTGGGCATTCATTGTTGAACCAAGATATTTAAAAGTTTCCGTCTGTTTCAGTTCCTTTCCTGTGGTGTCCACAATCCTAATTGTCTCAGCTGTTTTCGAGCAGACCATAGTTTCTGTCTTGGTGATGTTCAGTTTCAGACCTTTGCTTTCTAATGCCGTCTGCCACTTCGTAAACCGTGTCTGCATCTTCTCTCCTGATTCATCTGCCACAATAACATCGTCCGCATAAAGCATGTCCCATGGCACCTTTCTTCTTACATGCTCTGATACTGCATCCATTACTATAATGAATAGCAATGGACTTAGGCATGATCCTTGATGCACCCCCACCCGAATCTCGAAAGAGCCTGAGTTTCTTAGGCGCTCCTCACCGTTGTCCTTGCACCCTCATACATTGACTTCACCAGCCGTACCATCTTTTCTGAGACTCCCTTCTTCCTCAGGCTCAAGTAGACGACTTCCCGTGGTACTCTGTCGAATGCCTTTTCCATATCCACAAAGGTCCAGTATCTTTTGTTGTTTCCTTCCAGTATTTTTTCTTGCACCTGTCTTAGTATAAACACTGCGTCTGCTGTGCCCCTCCCTGGTCTAAAGCCGAACTGATTATCATGCAACTCGACTTGTTCCCTGATGCGCTTCTCAATCACCTTTTCATACACTTTTAATCCGACCTCCAACAATTTGATACCTCTGTAGTTCCCACACTCCATCACATCTCCTTTTTGCTTGTATAATGTTACAATTTCGCTTTCTTTCAGGTCTTGGGGTAGTATTTCCTGCCTCATAAAATCATTCACGATGACATATAACCACTCAATTCCCATATGGTCAAGTGCTTTAAACATTTCCGCCGTCATGTTTAAAGCACTTCTAGAATTTCTATTGTAATGGTTGCATTTTAAGATGTCATCTTATCAAAATTGCCCTATTACTCCAATAGCAAGTGGGCCTTTAAAAGAGTTTGAAGCTGAAGCAGAATGTATTGTCATTTGGTTATAACCAACAAATTTCCAAGGTACAAGCCTATAAATACTAGTGTGTTTATTGCTGCCATAGTGGTCTTTATTTTCCATTCAACTGTAGGCCACACATAGAAAATGCCAAAAAGATTCACCTATCTAGGTAATTTTCACATTTGACCTGGGTGGAGAAACAGAAATCAAGACTCATCTAGCAAGAGCACATACACATTACACAGCTCTCAAAGCACTGGACAAAATATGGAGGATCAGCACCATTAAGATAGCGACAAAGATAACAGTCCTCAACACCACGATCTTCAGTCAGCACAGCACTATATGGGTGCGAGATTTGAGTGTTCACCAGCTCGATAAGAAGAAAAATCCTAGCATTCGAAAGCAAATGCTAGAGAAAGATTCTAAGAATAAAGTGGACGCATAAACTGACCAACGAAGAAATATTCCGGAGAGTGGGCAGAACAGAAACGATCCTGCAGAAATCAATGAGTTCTTACCTTGAAGGGGCTCTATATCAAATTGCTGGTAAACAAATAAACATGTTTGATTGTACGAGTGCCCTGGTTAATGTCTGACGATGAACAACTAAAATACCAGTAAGTCTTATTCTGAAACCGCAGAAGATGCATAATGTCTACGTTAACATTAGACTAGAATATTTAAAAAAAAATTAATAACACGAATGATTCGTTTAATATCATTCGTCTATTATTAATTCATTACTTCTAGTTTTTACAATATCAACAGGTCTTTTAATGTTCCAGTCTAGTAGTGTTAAAGCATAGCCTACATCTTTTACGGCTAAAGAACATCGGAGTGATTCATGGTCAGACATTTTCTGCTAACCAGAGCATGTAAATTATACAGGGTGGGCTGTTCCGTTTGCAAATATCTTGGCCAGAAGTTAGAATTTCCAAATCCAATTCTACATGGTTAAAGAATAAAGACAATTTATACTTACACACGATGGCCCAAGGTCCTGGACACGGGGCCAGTGATATTACAGGACTCGCCGTTTACTTCCCAGCTTTCGCCAATCGCCAGTACCAAATTATACTGCTTGGTGACAGAGGCACGTGTGCGTAAACAACTTGCCCAAGGTCGTTTCCCGGAGTTGAACCGCCCGCTCCGCGAGCGAGCGAGCGCGTTAACGATCAGCCACCGAATCGCACTGGTGTCCACTACTGCAGTGCTCAAACTTGTAATGAGTCCTTTCTAAAGTTCTTGATGGCCCTGTTCCAGAGGTAATCTTCCCAGATAATCTCCAATGCAAGAACCAATTCTCTTATTGCTCTTGGTTTTGGCCGCGTATTGTGGTATTTCGCCAACATAATTATAGCTCTTCACACTTGATAATCCATCGGGTTCCAATCCGGATATTAATTTGTGGTTAATTGGGGTTTCTCAATGGAACTCACATTATTGACATTGAGTCGATCTCCTTTCATCAACGTCTTGTTTCTTAGTAGTAGTAGTAGTAGTAGTAGTAGTAGTAGTAGTAGTAGTAGTAGTAGTAGTAGTAGTAGTAGTAGTAGTAGTAGTAGTAGTAGTAGTAGTAGTAGTAGTGGTAGTAGTAGTAGTAGCAGTAGCAGCAGTAGCAGTAGCAGTAGCAGTAGCAGTAGCAGCAGCAGCAGTAGCAGTAGTAGTAGTAGTAGTCCTAGTATACCCCGCAGTCGATCGAGTCGTGGGCTACGATCGACTTGGCTCGCGCGACGATCGACTCGATCGACTTTGTCGACTCGCCGACCTCTCGACGACTCGATCGACTTGGCTAAGCCGACGATCGACTCGATCGACTTCGCGTCGACTTGGCCTAGTTTTGTCTCTTGCTCACCTCTGCAGTTTTATGATCTCAAAATGAAATTATGCAATAGTAGAGCTGTGTCATAATCTGTGTGACGTCACGATAAGCCTAATTTTGTATTCTCAG
Source organism: Lumbricus terrestris (assembly GCA_949752735.1). NCBI lineage: Eukaryota > Metazoa > Annelida > Clitellata > Crassiclitellata > Lumbricidae > Lumbricus > Lumbricus terrestris. The sequence continues at coordinate 4,413 of CATKHU010000293.1, forward strand.
TGGCTTTATAGTAGATTTGCACTGTAATCGTTTTAGAATCTGTAAATGAACTTCAATAATAATTACGGTAGATCTGTGTAATAATCGAAGTGACGTCACAATAGGCTTAGTTTATACTCTCAAATGTACTTCTATAAGAGTATATCTGCATCATAATCGAAGTTAGTCACAATAGGCCTAGTTTATTCTCAAAGTGAACTTCTTTAACAGTAGGTTGGATAATGATCTAAGTGACGTCACAATGGACCTAGTTTTATATTCTCAAACTGGACGTATAATGATAGATTTGTATCATAATCAGAGCCATGTTGCGTTTAAACAGCCCCAGTTTTGTATTATGAAAATTAAATAATATGACAGCAGATCTGTATCATAATCGAAATGACGCCACAAAAGACCTAATATCGTTTTCTCAGTGAACTTATTTTAATAGGAGAATTGTATCATAATCGAAGTGACGTCATAAAAGGCCCCGTTATATATTCGCAAAATGAACATAATATACTATTACTGGCAGATCTGTATAATAATCGAAGTGACGTCATAATAAGCCTTGTTTATATTCTCAAAATGCACTTCTATAATAGGCCTAGTACATTTGCATCATAATCGAAGTCACGTGACAATAGACCTTGTTTATATTCTCAAAATGCACTTATGTAATAGCACATTTTGTATTATAATCGAAGTGACGTCGCAATAGGCCTAGTTTGTTAATTCTCGAAGTGAACTTTTTATATAATAGTAAAATTGCATCATTATCAGAGTGACGCTACAATAAGCAAAGGTCTAGTTTGTATTCTAAAAATTAATGAAATTATATATGATAGTAGGTCTGTATCCTGATCAAAGTGACGTCACAATAGGCCTAATTTCGTTTTCTCTGTGAACTTATTTAATTGTAGAATTGTGTCATAATCGAAGTGACGTCATAAAAGGCCCCATTTTATACTCTCAAAATTAACATCTACATGTATAGAAGCCTATAATAGTAGATATGTATCATGCTCATACAGGAGCGGATCCAAGGGGAAATCCAGCCATGCCACACCCCATAGATGTAAAAAACGATGAAGATAAAATAAAAAACGGTAAAAACGTCGTTTTTTTCGAAATAATAAAAAAAGACAAAAAAAACGATAAAAAACGGAAACGGAAAATAATTTGCCTTTGTTACATCTGAAATTTCATTTTCAGCTTACAAAACTTGCTTATGCAATTTTATCAAGAAACTGCAAATAACACAACTTCATTATTAGGCCAAAATAATTGGTAAAAGTACCATTAATCTACCACAGTTATTTTTTTCTTATAACTTCGGTTTAATAAGAAATTCGGACAAATTAAAGATATCGAAATCTTTTCAAATTTAAATTGTAGACATAAGTCCACATTATAAGTCTATGCTGATCGACATAACACAATTAAAATCTAATCACAAGCAAAAACCACAGATGTTTACTAAATTATATATTGTACATTTGTGCTTAAAATTGTTACTTATAAATATTAATTATAGGCCCAAGAATTTTATATCAAAATAACTCTTACAAGTTTCATTTCTTGTAGGGATCTACTATAGGGTCGTATCATATAAGTCGGACACCCTTTTGTTCTGACCGAGGTTACTCCGTAACGCAGCGTCACATTTAGATGATGTAAAGTTTATTGCATAGCTTATCATCTCATTCAACTAATACATTCAGTTAAACCTGGCCAATTTTATATGAACTCAATCAGGAGTGTGCCAAGTACAGCGCGCTGACGAAATTTGACTTTTCGGTTTTTCGGGTAAAGCTGGACACCTTGGTTGGTAAACCTGGACAATAATTTGCTGATTCGACCTTATTTTGTTAAAGTCAAACAATCGATAAACTGAACGATTTTCATCAAGATCTGTGCCAAATTTAACTGTAGGGTAGCATTGAACATTGAAAACAACTGAAGTAAAATCAATCAAATGTCAGTATACTTGCCTACATTTATTGAAAAGATCGCACTTAGGGGCCTAGCATCAGACTAGCATAAAAAACCTAACTGCAAAGCAGACAAATAGACTATGCCAACGCCTATATAAAACTCGACTACCTAGGCCTACGAAAATCTATGAAATCTAGATCCACGAAAAAATCGAAGAAAAAAACAATAACTTTTCTAATAATTATGTGAAACATTCCCTACAAGTAAAAATAATCATCAGAGACACCATAGTGCATGGACTATTCTTCTGCACACTTTTTGCAGACCATCTGTGGCTACGACCTTTTTAATTGCACCGCGGGCTGGGTGAGAAGTGCTGTGGGAGTTGGAATGCGGGGATTCAACCCCTGTAGTCTTTCTTAGGACCCCATAGTAGAGTCTTCATTAACCCCCCCCAATTCCACATAATATTATGTCAACGTCTGAACCACACTTATTTTTTTACAATTGTCATGAGGACCGTTAACACTGCCATAGCCTATATAATAGCCTAGGCATAATGCTACACATAAAACAATTTTTTGGCCTCTAATGTCTCTCTTTAGTCTTTTAAAACCTTTTTGCCAAATTCAAGCCTTGGTTTGCCTATGAAGCATTAGCGTGAACGTAGTTTTGTCAAAGTCGGACACATCACAGCAGGGTTTTACTAGTTGTGTCCGACTTTGACAAGAGCCTGTTGGGCAAAGTCGGACAGCAAACAACTGCAGTTTCAACCATGAAACTAATTCAATTTGGCTCAAACAAGTTACGCAAAACATATATTATACTGCAATCTATATGAAAAAAATTGAAATTCTTCCTTTTCAGCACTTAAATTTGTCATAAACCCTTAGCAGTGAATGAGGGGTTTCACTATGTCAACCTGTAAAACTATAGAAATCGACATGCATCGAAAATAATCGACATCTTAAAATTTAGGCAACGATCCCTTGAAGGTTGTGAACTTTTAATCAATAGATGGACCCTCTGCATATACAATCTATGATGACTGCCACCTGGTGATCGAAGTCTCTTCTGCGTGGCAGGTCGGCGAAAATTTTGTCCGACTTTACCTGATGTCCGACTTTATGTTAGGCCTCCCTATGTATTACTCAAAATAATGACTTAAACAATTATATAAAGACCTTATAGTTAGCAGCATCCTTGAGAGTACGGTGAAAACGTATAGAATATCAGAAAAATTAAATTAAGGAAAATAATATTAGACAGAAAATAATTAAATAAAGCTACATAAAAATCGAAAAAAAAACGATAAAAAACGATGGGAAAAATAAAAAAAGAAAAGAACGACGTTTTTTGGGAGAGAATAAAAAACGAAAAAACGTTTTTTTACAACTATGCCACACCCCATTAAGAGATTTGCATAGGACGTCACCCCTCCCCTATCAGGTTTCAAGAAGCTGTAAATCAACGCAACGGGAGCAGGAAGGTGAGAGAGAAAGTAGCACATGACTAAAAAAGTAATCAAATTTTATATAACCGGAGTTGCCAAGGGTTTTTAGAATTTGTTTGGACAAAAGACGAAAAAATTGATTTTTCCGCGGAAGATCAACGAAAATATTTGGCGGCCCAAGACCAACAACTTGGCCCCCATCGAAAATTTCTGTATCCGCCCCTGTACTCGTTCAACTCAAATCGAAAACTTATACATATACGTCTATAGTCAACTTTCACAGTTCCACTAATACGAAATCGCCAGCTGCCAAAAGGTTCATTAGCCGCACTCAAGTGCAAAAACTGAATTACGTCATTATATCATGTAGGTCACTTTGAGACTTCAAGAAATAGTAGGCCTGAGTGAAATATTTCTAGTCGAGTCGATGAAACAACGATCGACTGGACTTAGCAAGACTCACGATCGACTCGACTTGCAAGTCGACGATTTTTCGATCGACTCGACTTGGCAAGACTCACAATCGACTCGACTTGCAAGTCGATCGAGTCGACGATTTTTCGATCGACTCGACTTGGCAAGACTCACGATCGACTCGACTTGCAAGTCGATCGAGTCGACGATTTTTCGATCGACTCGACTTGGCCGTTATGATCGACTCGATCGATCGACTCGATCGACTGCGGGGTATAAGGCCTAGTAGTAGTAGTAGTAGGCCTAGTAGTAGTAGGCCTAGTAGTAGTAGTAGTAGTAGTAGTAGTAGTAGTAGTAGTAGTAGTGGTGGTGGTAGTAGTAGTAGTAGTAGTAGTAGTAGTAGTAGTAGTAGTAGTAGTAGTAGTAGTAGTAGTAGTAGTAGTAGTAATAGTATTAATAATAATAATAATATCTGGATACATCAGGACCCGAAGCTGCTCAAAATGAAGGAAGAGGACACTGGAAACGGAGACAAGTGGAGGAGTGGCTTACCCATCGCCAGAGGGAATAATTCTAGCTCGAAGGGAAAGAAGATCTGCATCAAGGCTATTTGATAACAATTATTTGAGATTGTACTCAATAAAATAGTTTTTTAAATTTTTTTTTGTTGTGTTGCGTTTTTGAATTGTCAAAGAACAGTGGGTGATCTCACTAAAAATGTTATAACTTTTGTTCTGTTAGAAATATTTTGATGAAATCTGGCCATCATGTGTAAACATGAATTGTCTATAAGCAATTTGATTTGGAAATTCTTACTCCAGGCCAAGATATTGGCAAAAACCGTAGGGAGTCTTTTTATGGCCCACCCTGTAGCAAGTGCGCTCGTACTAGCATATATAGTGCTGCGGCGATTTTATGCTCATAATAAACACTTCGCAGAGAAATTTTTGACAGTCTTGTGGCAGAACAATCAACGACTAGAGCAGCGGGTTTTTACTTGGGTGTTTACCCCGATTTGCCCTGCTGTAGCGCCGCCACTGATTACAAACTAACATTTATTATTTAACTTTTGAGCCAGTATAGTAGAACCTGGCTCAAGTTGCATCCTACCTAATTGAGCTTTACACCTCTGCTTCTGTCTCTCGGCAGTGGCGGCGCCAGACATTTTTTGTAACAAGGGCATAGCCAGGGCAGTTATACAAATGACCAGGGCAGAGGGCGAGTCGCGTGCTCGGTTGGTACGGGCCTACCTAGGCCTATAATTTTGCGCTACCGTGCTTGCCATAAATCACACACCTTACACTATTAGGGTTGGCTGGTCAGAGGATCAGATGGGCAAAGCCATAAAATCGAGCAATTTTTATATGCATGAATTAACCTCCCTAAGGTTTTTTGTCAAATATCTTAGCCAGAAGTTTTAAACAAATCAAATTTACATGCCTAAAGACAATTCAGATAATTATATGGCCAGTGGCCAGATTTCACCACAATATTTCAAACAGAACAAAAGTTATACCATTTTCAGTGAGACCATCACTGCTTATCAGAGTAAGCGGCAATTACAGCTTTTTCTCCAAGACCTTGCTCATGGAGTGTATGAATACAAATTTTGTCTGCCATTGACACCGTGGCCGTTTTAATTTGATAGAATTTTCGATATTATTATGTTAACAAAAAATTATTAAACTGAAAAATTCTTTTGTAATTTACCAACGTGACAGTCATCTTGCTAAATGATGCCACAGCGACATGCAGCTAGGCTGTTTCTTTTCTAAATAATATTAATAATAATAATAATAATAATAATAATAATAATAATAATAATAATAATAATTATTATTATTATTATTATTATTCCAGCGTCTTTCAATTTCTATCCAGCGATTTAATGCAGTGGCTTTCCGCGGCTCTTTTCCTGCACTGGATTTCAACGACGACTAGGTGCCGTTCCAGATGTTTTTATATTAGTAATAGGGTGTAAGTCCCTGAGGGATCATTATGTACCTCGGGGCAAAAAAAAATTATAATGATGATGATGATGAGGCCATCAGAGTCGCGGTTGGCTTGCCCCTTGGAGCGACTCCCTGCGAGCCGCACAGCTGCGTCTGTGGCTCTCTTGTTTCGGCAGAGGGCTCGCACGGATTATCCTGCGCGCTGGGTCCGGGACGTTCATCTCGACATGCATCCCTGAACGATCTGATTTTCCGCAGCTTGATTCGAGCTGGTGTGGCATGAAATTATGTCCGGCATGAAATATTGTCCGACTCCGCCCACTTCCGTTGTCAGGACAGTATTTCATACGGTAAGTATGAAATCTTGTCCGGCATGAAATCATGTCCGGGTCCGGCCACTTTCGTTGTGGAAACAGTATTTACTTCTACAAACGTGAGATATTGTCCGCGTTGGAGTTTCGTCTCGACGTAATATCAATAAGATATGCGAAACAATGTTTGTTGAAGCACATGAGAAAGCAATGGTGTGAGCATTGGAATAATGGTTTTAACGCGCACATGTTGTAGTCGGGGTCACGATGGCGCTAGTTCTATTTTTAGAAGGAAATTCCCATCGTGGAACGGGGCGAACGGGCGATATGTTGAGACGTATGTAAACAAGTCTTAGAGTTGCACACACATACGAAATTTAGGCTTTCATTTATTCATATATATCTTTTCTTGTCTACTCCAGTCATCGAGACAAAGCAAAAGGGCTTTTGGCCAACACAAATACCTCAGCGGAGTTAGCTGCGTTAGGTTTTGGTCTGTTTATTTTCCCGTTACATAGCGGTCATTATTGGAAGATGCCTAGTTTTTACAAAGCACAATTTGCCCTGATGGCGCTGCATCCTGGTTCAGGCTCCACCATACCTGTGTGAGCTTTTTACTCCAGTCTCCGTTTATGAAAATGGAAAAAGTACAGTCCAACGCCCAGAAACCCTGCGGCATATTCGTATTCATATTCGAATCCCGTTTCTCTGGGCCGTCGTTCGCTGCGGTCAGCTGCCCGCGGTGATTATACCTTGTCTCTTTTTGTACTACCGCTACTATGCAGCGAAGAACATTTTCCGTGGTGGGTCCAGCTATCTGGAATGGCCTCCATGCGGCTCTCCGTTCGCTTCCCCGTGACTCTGCTGGCTCTTTATTGTCGTCTCAAGAGTTTTCTTTTTTACCAGGCCTGGGTTGGGACTTGGGAGCACCTCTGAGTAGTGAGCCTGAAGGGGCGCTATACAAATTTATGTGATTGATTGAATAATAACAATAACGAGATTATAATAATACCCAATGCAATGCAAGACATGTATAATGTAGCGGAATCCATATATAGGGGAGAGTTGCCATGAATGGACCACCTAAGACAAACTTAGGTGTGCTGCATAAATGCTACTGAATTTCCAAAAGGAAAGCACGCCATATGCTTGGTTGATTGTTCATCTATGTTATTAATAAGCAAAAGACAAAAAATATTCGTGGATTTATGAGAAATAAATAAACAAATAGGTACCCCTAAAAAGTCCAATCAAGGCAACCTGCTTCCTCGAATGGACCGCATGGTGTCCTTGATTGGACCATTTGCCCTGAATGGGACACAATATTTTAAAGACGTTTTTAACAGGTAATTTTACCCAAAAAGCAAGGGAAACGCTTTAGAACACTTAGTGTCTAACCATACAGTTAAAAATATCAATGCACAATTGCAGTAGCTGAAATCAACTTAATATATGACTGGCATAACTTCTGCCTGCAGACCAATTAGGAGTACTTTGCCATAATAACCAGTGCAGGTCTACATATAGACTATTATATACTATATAGGCCTCTATAGTCTATATAGTGAAATAATATGGCCTAGCTATAATACTGGGAATAAATTATTGTGAAGTATTACATTAGTACTCGGTTAAATCTATTTGAGTATATATCTAATACAAGAAGAATTGCGCGCAGTTCGCACAGAGGAACATTATCTTCATCTATAATAGCAGTGTATTGCTTCAGAGCAACCGTTATGAAACTATTAAGCCTGCAACTGACATTTATTGCATATTTTGAAATTATTCGTTCTATGCTTGTCAGAAGCATCGCCAAATCCCATGCCACACTGTCGACTGTTGTTTCATAAAACTTATGCCAAAAGATGGTATTGTAATTGGTTAAAGAATCACAACAGGACATTGCAAGTACCGGTATCCTTAAATGGACCGTACCCAATAACATTGCAAGTACTGGTGTCCTTAAATGGACCGCACCCAAATTATCGGTCCAATTAAGAAGACTTAATGTGGTCCATTTCAGGCAACACGGACTACTTCTACTCACACTGTCATAGTTTAACAGGTGTCCGTCTCAGCGCTAAATCGAGTATTGTTGCTTAAACATGAAACCTGGCTATGATTAAAACAAACGTGACTGCAATTTTGAAAGCTTGCCTAAATTGCCTACACTCATTGTCAGGCAGGGCAAAAATTAGATCAAAACTACGTGAAATATAGTTTTTACCGCAACTAAATAAATGTTTAGAATTTCGTCAAACTGATTGCGGCGGTGCAATCAATATTCAATCGCGCACGAATACAACATTTGAAAACAAAGCAAAAAATGCGTCTAGGGTGTTAAATGGCTGCGGTCCAATTAAGGCAACGGTCCATTCTAGGCAACTCTCCCCTACGTACGTAGTTCACTTGCAGTTCTCCTTTTTGTCAGCTTACGCTGTTGACAAATATTGATGCTGTTAGTAAATGCAAACTTATAGGTCTACTACAGATTCGATTTTATCTGACTGTAACAGACCATTAATTTTATAACTTCATCTAAAAGGTAAAATATTCCGAAAGCGCAGCAAATTGCTTCTCTTTGCTATCATACTTTAAGTACTTAAAGGCCAAGCTTGACATTCCTGATTCTCGTGGTAGAATAATGAATAATATATTATGGGCGTGGCTAATAGAACCAATGACCGTCTGCTTGAAGTTTGGCTGACGAGAGATGACCGCTATCATATCCCCAAGAGGTTAATCTGGGTCGACTGTACACAACTAAGCTGCCTTGCTGGAGTCATATGCAGATTAGCTAGGCCGTGTAGCTTATATTGTATACCCCAGACATTTCCACTCACTTGCTGGCTGCAGCTGGCATAAACCAGTGTATACCTATATATTCACATATATCTATACACACTCATACACACGCATTTAGGCATATGTAATTGTATATATTGCTATTGATTCACCGCACAATGAACTGAGCTATTTATACTTGAGTATCTCAAATAAATAGAGTCTTATAAGCCAACAGTATAATGATACAGAATGCATCTGTCATGTGACATCACAATGCTTTTATGGTAATGACCTCTGAAAATGCCCTTTCACAATTCATTCAAGCATTGTTTAGTTGGTGTCAGAAGCTGCTCGTTGCCAGAGTCTGAAATCTGCAATGAATACTGAATTGTTTGCCAAGCTGATGTTGAAATCCTTAGACATTGTAAAATAACTAAGCTTATAACACAATGTACAACTTACACTAAAATAATGTAGGCCTACAGTTGACCTAGATTATTTCCTCGGACCGATTCTGGGCGAATCAATGGCAATGGGATATACATGTGTATATACATACACACACATATATATATATATATATGTGTGTGTGTGTGTGTGTGTGTGTGTGTGTGAATATATCCATATATATCCGCGTGTACTGGTCTAGTTAGCTACACCGGTAAGCGAGAGCGGCATTCGTCTGTTGGTTGCAACGGACTGCGGTTCAAGCCCCGGGCTGGGAGTTGACATTCAGAGATTTAGATATCTCGGGCTAGCACATGTGGGACGCACGGGCGCAAGCTCCTGCGGAGCGACCTTGGGCAAGTTGCTTACCCATCATTGTCTGGGGGAAAGGCAACGGGAAACCACCTCACTCATCTCATACCCAGGGGCGTAAAGCCAATGAACCTGCCTTAGGGCAGAGAACCATCATCATCCGCGTGTATGAGTGTGTGCTGATATGTGAAACATTGTGAATACGCTGGTCAAGATTCTGCGACCAAGTATACAATATAGGCTACACGGCCTAGCTAATCTGCATATGACTCCAGCAAGGCAGCTTAGTTGTGTACAGTCGACCCAGATTAACCTCTTGGGGATATGATAGCGGTCATCTCTCGTCAGCCAAACTTCAAGCAGACGGTCATTGGTTCTATTAGCCACGCCCATAATATATTATTCATTATTCTACCACGAGAATCAGGAATGTCAAGCTTGGCCTTTAAAGCATAATTTTTCGGTAGTATCGGAAATCATAGGCCTACATAATTACACTTCGTATCTTAGTCATTGATCTATATTTTTTATACTATTATATGCACCTAATTATAGAGTTCGATGCCTCAGTACGTCGTCTAATTATCTTGAATATTTGTTGTCTTTCCCGGACAAGATTTCATGATGCTTTAGCTTGACAGTTGCTATCTGATGTCATCGGTCACATGAACCAATGACAACGCTTTCCGGACACAATTTCATGCCGGACAACATTTCATGCCACACCGGCTACCCTTCAGCCAAGGAACCGGTTGGCCTCCTGAGAACTGACGGCAAGAGACCTGACGGTCTCACTCTCATCCCTTGGCGTGCGGGGCGCAGTCTGGTCTGGGATGTGACGGTCACAGACACCCTGGCAGCTTCGTATCTCCCAAACACCTCTCGGACTGCCGTAGCAGCGGCCTAGATGGCAGCTGCTCGGAAAACACCAAATACAGGCAGATCGCAACGGTCCATCACTTTGTCCCTCTGGCCTTCGAAACCATGGGCCCAGTGAATGCTGAGAGCTTGGTCTTTATTTCAGCATTGGGACAGGCACTCAGCACAATGAATTGCGATGCACGCGAGACCTCCTACCTACATCAGCGCCTCAGTATTATGATCCATGGCTGCAGCGATTCAATGCGGTTGCATTCCGCGGTGCCTTTCTAGCGCGGGATCTCTACGACGATTAGGTGCCGTTCCAGATGTTTTTATTCTGTTCTTAATTAATATTTAAGTCTCTGAGGGATCCTAAATACATCGATCAGGGAATTTAACAAAAATAACTTAACAGCCTAGACATTGAGAGGCGTAAGGCCTAACGTTGAAAACGATTATTTTTACTTGTCTGCGTGTGATTGTGTTAGTTTTTGAAAAAATAAATGTGTTATAATAATAATTTAAAAAAAAATAACACCAATAAACTTTTGTTCTTTTGTTCATCCAGAATTTATCGATTAATAAAAGTAGTAGTCATAATAATTATAATAATCTTCGTTTAATTACCATCTGACACAACGCAGAATGATTACAATTGCAGTAGAATGCTGGACGATAGGCCTAATAATAATAATTTTTCCGTCAATAACAAGTTTATTTTACACAAATGATTTGAGATGTTACTTAATAAATTTTGCTACTTTTTACTGGGTCATGTTTATGAATCGTCAAAAAAGTAGGTGGTCTCACTGGCGTCGTTGCCTTGAAGCCGGAAGGTTCGAGGTTCGAATCCACCTCAAGTCCCCGTGTAGGGACCTTGGGCAAGTCCTTCACTCGCAATTGCTCAGTGCTCCGGCGTGAAACTCCGATGCAGTACGTGTCCGCTCTGCAGTCGGGAGCGCCTCTGAGTAGAGCGCTTGAAGGGGCGCTATAACAAGTGCACATACAAACAAACACACAGACTTTGTTCTGTTTGAAATCTGGCCATCATGTGAAAATAGGAATGGTCTTTCAGCCTGCAAAATTTCATTTAAAAATTCCTACTTCTGGCTTACGTATTGGCAAGAAAACCTGGTAATTGTTTATGGCCCACACTGTAGAATTGTCTCACTGACTTAGTGAAGCACTGCAAATCCTCTATCGAGTAGCATTTGGAAAGGAAAAAGTTCAGCAAATAAAGTTACTGAGACAGGTAGGCCTATATTATGTCTATTGTTGACTCAATGCTTTCGCTTCATTCGAAAAACAACAAAGCGACAGTTGGACCAATGCTGTTATATTACATAGTTGTATACGCAATGTGAGCAAATAGCCACATAATTTTTTCCTTGAACCCTTCAAGAACTTTTGCCCTGCCAGAATTTTTGTCTTGCCCGAATTTTTGCCTGCCAGAACTTTTGCCTTGCCAAAATGTTGCCCTGTCTGAATTTTGCCTTGTCAAAATGTTTGCCATGCCAGAATTTTTCTCTCCCAGAACTTTTGCTCTGCCAGAATTATTCTGCCCTGCCAGAACTTTTGCCATGCCAGAGAGCGGACGGACGGACGTGAACAGTAAGAAACAATATGCCCGAACAAATTCTGGCAAGGTAAAATTTCTGGCAGGGCAACGACCAGGGCAAAGGCTTTTCCCAGGGCATTTGCCCTGCCATGCCCTGGCGTAGCGCCGCCACTGTCTCTCGGGGCAACCGTTCGCTGCGCTCAGCTACCCGTATGTAGACTTCCTTGTGATTTTTTTCGCTTTCTGTGACCATGCAGCGAAGAGCATTTTCGGTAGCGGGTCCAGCTATCTGGAATACGTGGCTCTCCTCGCGCTTCCCCGTGACTTCTTTCTTTCGTCTTCTTAAGACTTTTTTTGACCGTGTTGGGAGAGTCGTTGAGTAGAAATCTTAAAGGGGCACTATTTAAATTTATGCGATTGATTGAATTCGAAGTATAGTGTAGAGTGTACACAATAATTATGATTAGGCCTACACCATTCATAATGTGTCGCATAGGCTAGCAATTGAGTTCCAATCAGACTAGGTATTAGCCTAAGTGTCTAAATAAGCACTTAGGCTAGGCCTAATACCGTTAAGTTACTGTTAGGGCTAGGGTTGCATCTCTGGCTGATTTTAAGATCAATCCGCCCGTTAGTGGAAATTCAAACAAGGGCCCCACGTATGTGCACAAATTGTATGGTAAAATCAGTAGTTTTTGAATAATTTGACAATTTGTTCACATATTTTAAACACATGTTTGCTATTATAACAATATTAACAATGATGAAAAAATCATCATATTGCATGTGTGGAGTGCTTAAGGTTTGAGGGCCCCTGTTCAGCCCAGCATGTCGAACATGCATTAATCCGGCCGGTGACACGAAACGGAGTATCCCCTCTGAAAGCTATCCGGGGGGATGAATTAATCTATCCCGCCGGATGGAATTGACTGGTCTATACTATCCGGGAGGATAAACCATTTTATCCCCTTTTTAAAAAAAGGCGCATAATAAAAAAAATTATGCTGTAATCAAAATTTAAAGTAACTCTAATTGTTTTAAGTGTCCTAAGCAATGCTCAGATCAAGGCAATTCGAATTTATTTAGTGACTCTGAGTGTTCTTGAGTGTTTTAAATGTTTTAAGTGCACTAAAAACATGGCAAAACAAATTATCTAGTAGGAATAAACATAGGCCTACCTGTTAGTGTCATTGTTCAAAACAAAGCAGATGAAAATTAATTTGCAAAAAAAATACAAGCAGAAGCGTTTTTTCGACTTTTTTTTAATTTGGGGGATACAATTAATACGGGGGATACTCTATTTCGTGACACCGGCACTGGTTAACAGATTTACAGATTAAAGAGATGACGTGCTAACACAATTAATTCAAATGGCAAGCTTAGGCCTACAAGCATTTACAACCGCTCTGGATGAGAGCGCGGATAGGCCTACATCAGACACCGGAAATGTGCATTCTTTTATTAAGCTTACAGCGTTTGAATATGATGGAAGAATATCGTTGTTCGAGATGGAAGAATATCGTAGTTCGACTTGATTCCATTTAAGGGTGGAGGCGGACAGTTTCGACAAAGAATGATAGAATTAGCGAGACATTAGCCTATAGTCTAGGATAATACAATTTTGAACCAAAAGATAATAAATAATTGACTGTAAAACAAATATTGTTCCACTCTATTTCTTCATTTCCTGTTTAAGCTGTCACTATACTGCCACTTCATTGATGAATTGAGCGTTTGGCAATATCCAAGTGTTGCACTGATCAGTGATGCACAAATACACGCAACCGTACATGTGAGTTTCGACGTCCCAGGAATCTCTGCACCTTTTTCCGCAGTAAGAGAATGTGCCGTTGACAGGTATGTCCTTTCCGACGTCTGCGATACGTTTACATCCTCGTCGGACATCATACTTTACCAACTGACCATCTGGAAGAAATAAATTAATTCATTCAATCATTTATTTCAAGAATCTTTTATAGCGCCTCTGAAAGAAGTCCACTCAGAGGCGCTCCCAGTCCAACCACGGTGATACAAGAAGTTTTACAGAGCTGTTATCATTTATACGCACATAAATACCTGCACGGTATTCGTTTGCAAATGCATAAATATATGCCCACACGCATCCATTAAACATTTAACCCTCGGGCTACCAAGGGGGTGGTATCAACCAATAGGTTTTTCCTAAATAACAGGGGTTATTTTAACGCGCATCTAGACACAAAGTGTGTAGTTGGAAAACCAATTTGTGCAGTTGAAAATCAGGTTTTGTGCAGTTACTTTTTTACATACAATCGCATAAACAATATAAGCAGCTAATATATTTTAATTAAACTATTATTGCAACAAACAAGATTATAAGACATTTTTGCCGTGAATTTAACTTTAAATTTCTGCCGACAACTCTATTGACATAAAATACAAGAAAACAAGTCTATAGGCCTAGATAAAGACATGGCATATTCAAACAAGCTGTCTGATGCAAGTCAAATAACGCTTAGCGAAACGAAATCAAATGCAAGATTCACAGTTTGTAACAAAATAATTAGTTAAAAACGAAAGCCAGGCGGAGCACAGGGCTTCTCTGCTGTTGTGTTTACAACTTCAACCATTTTAAACAATAGACATGAATTAAAGCATATAAACATGAAGGATCGCAAATAATCCTAGACCGTATCAAAATTTCCCCAATTCAGCTATTCCTCGCATAACGAGCCTTGGCGGGTCACGTACACTTACTTTAGAGATCAAAATGCTTTTGGTTTTGCAACATCAGAGGTGATATCTTGACTAAAAGAGTAATCGCATTCTGCCTGTTCGCTTGCAGAAAGTGTAAATATTCCCTTAAACCAACGTTGTTTTGATGCTTTTGGCGTGTCCCTCATTCTACGGACTCGCTTTTGCAGCCACAGAAGCACGGACGCCCTAGGATCCCATTCTATCAATGGCGGCATGTTGTGATAAATGTACAAGTATTCATTTTCGGAGTTGACCGACATACTGCTTCTGCCGGTAGATTTTAAAGCGGAGCTTGTGCTGATAAGACGTTCAACGTCTGCGCTGTGAGGTTTAGCAGCCAGAAGACGGGCCAAGACCGTTGTCACACTTCTGTATGAGTCAGATGATGCAAGAAAGCGAACTTTTTGTGCCAGTGTCATCTGTCTAAGAGCTTCAATATTGTCCATTTCAAGCAACTCCCAAAACTCAAGAGATAGCTCGGACAAAGCGAGATCAGGACAGAGCATGCTGTGAACTCCTTCCAAATTTGCTGAAGATTGTAGAGTGGCAAAGGACTTCGCAGTACGCATCAGTTGAGCATCCACATCAAAGCGTTGGTCAAGGAACTCGACTAGCGAGGCAACCACTTCTCTACAAACAGCATTGACATCCCTGCAATCGGAAACATATTGGTGGTGTTCTTTGCGGCGTTTCTTTGTCCTCATTAGCTCAATTCCTTTCAGGATCTTTGTTACGCCATCTGGCTGTAACACAAGTTCCTTCTTCAGAGCCTTAGTCCACCCTCCTGGTAAGTCATCTTCTGTTAAAGCTAACAGCCGTGCTTTTACCGACTTAGTTGTCTTTTCAATGTCGAGAATAGTGATGCCATCTCCTTGCAGCAGTTTCTGGTATCTGCTGAAGACAGTGAGAACATCAGCCAAAAATGACAGGAGTACGAGTTTATCCTCATCTAGAAGAAATGCCAAAAAACCACTTGAAGCTTTATCTTTGGATTGCCGCATATAAAGAACAAGCGAAAACCATGATACCAGAACCGAATTTACTAATGCGTATGAAAACTCAGACCACCTAACCTCAAAAAGCTTAGGAAGCGCAACGAGGTGAGAGTTGTTAAGATCTGCGACTTCCCGAAGTTCCCTTGATCTGAGACCTGATGTGTGAAAATATGTGGACAGGGCTACCAGATTCTGAAATATATGACCAATCTCACTGACAGAGTTGCTGGTAGATTTCCAAGCCAAATTCGAACGGTGAACTGCACACCAGATTGTTAACAAAGGGACAGATGTTGATTGATGATCCCTCATTTTGGCTCGAAATAGAGTCCATAAGCCAGACCTCTCACCTGTATTGATAGACGCTCCATCCGTCACCAAAGAGGACGCGTGTCTTAGTATATGCTTTGCAGCAGATTCTCCAACTGTGTTAATGCATGCTTCTTCCAGAGCTTCGAGAATCCCCTTAGCGCCTCGGCAACGAGGTTCGCTGGCACCTAAGAAGTATTGTTCCTCTGAACCAACCCCTCTGACCACTTTCGCCATAACGTAAATTTTACCAATTTGCGTTCTGTCTACGGTTCCATCGCATCGTATGGATAATGCCAATACATCATTGGTCAGCTTTTTCGCAAGAATTTCTTGGTGACTTTGTACAATGCATTGCAAAAATTCTTTGTGAGATGCTGGCGTCAAGCACTGTAAGTTCCAATCTTGCTCAGTTGTCATTTTACCGCAATTCCATGAGAAAGCAGATGCCATAGTACTGATAACAACTCTTGCAGGAAATGAAAATGCACTCAGAGTTAATTTCTTTGCATCTCCATATGCGTGTACGAAAAGACTGCCGACTTTCTCTGCCAGTTTCTCATTGACCTTTGAGATTGATCTTCCCATATCAGACATTTTCACAGCGTCTACCGGAGATAAGGTTGTCATACGATGAGCCTTCAAGCTTTGAGAATGATAAGGCTGCTGCAAGTGCTTCCGTACCGTTTCTTTTCGAAAAATTACTCCACACTCCATAGCAATAGGTGGCACCTGACATTTTACTGAAAGTCTTTTCACCAAATCTTGAAACTTACAGCAAGCTGTACAGCTTACGTAGTGACGGCCGTTTCGTCGAAAATGACGTAAAGTGTTGGTGGTTTGCACCGGTCTAATTTCCAAAGATTTTTCTCTGAGTTCTTTTTTATCCATACCATAGTCATATGGCATTGCAGATGAGCTAACGCATGCTGCTGGGTCACACTCTGGTACTTCTGTGAGTTCTGTCTTCCCAGATGATAATAACGTCGAAATATCGGATAACTTGTACAGTTGAATGGCTGCATGGCTTATCTCCAGTTGTATACTTATGTAGCCAGTCAAAGTAAGCAACATCATCTAATCTATCTGTCTCAACGTGTATACCTACCACGTATCTCAGGCTGACTGCATTTGAGGAGCTAGAAAAACGGCAATGTAATTGGAAAATCTCAAATAGACGTCTTTTATGGCCCCAATAAGAAACTACCCTCCAAGTATCCAACACTTGTTGCTAGCAATAATTATTTACCGGACTCAGCCATGTTTGTTTGTTTGTTTGTTTGTTTGTATGTGCACTTGTTATAGCGCCCCTTCAAGCTCTCTCTACTCAGAGGCGCTCCCGAATGCAGAGCGGACACTGCATCGGAGTTTCACGCCGAAGCGCTGAGCAATTGTGAGCGAAGGTCCTTACTCGGCGAGGTGGATTCGAACCTCGAACCTTCCGGCTTCAAGGCAATGACGCCACCACTATACCACCGCGCCTCACATGTCCGGTAATGCCTCAAATTTCTAACCGGACGTTTAGTGGCGGCGCTGGGGAGGCGGGCTAAGGGGCTAAACCCCCCTAAAAAAGGTCATCCATTTTTCCCCCATGTAAAATTTTTAAAAAATTGACGATTAACCCCCTTTAACCCCCCCCCAAAAAAACTGAAATCCTGGCGCCGCCGCTGATTCTGTCAATTATGTGCAGTTGAGAAATTTCCTTAAAATAACCCCTGCTAAATAATACTTGTTCCGTTTGGAATAAAATTTTGACGTTTTATGTAGCTGTAGAGGGTTAATTGGCACACATTTTGAAGTAACATTTGTGATGATACTTCATACCGTTCAAACGTTATACCCGATATACTCATGGTACCAGAGGTGGATACCGCCCCCCTAGATCATCGACTATATCTTATCCGTCATTTAATACGAAGAGACACAAATTATACCATTCTACAGAGGGAAATGTAGGGCTAAATTTCCATGCTCATTGAGTTGTCTTTTGACAACCGAAAATGCTCAAAATAAATTAAAATAAGTTTTATTTTCGTAAAAAGTTCATGTTTTTCTATTTTGGCGGGAAAAAGATGGCCGCCAATTGGACCAGTCTTGGGATCTGTAAAATTTAATGATACTGTTAGAAGCGGATCATGTAACAATTTGGAAACATGGTTTTCTAGACTAATGTGACCCTTCTGAGAACGAAAATCGTGGTTAGCAAGCTTGATTTTTAGCGGATGCATGGGAAAACAATATGGCGGGCAAAATGGCGACCTATTGCTCAACAAGGCTGTAAGTCGGGTATTGTATGTGATATGAACACGATTTCTAAATTTAAATTAAAATGCTAGGGTTCTAGGCATGAAATGGAATCAAAGACATGTATGTAGCACTGAAAGAAAACCGTAATGGCGGAGAAAATGGCGGCCAGAATGTTGAAATTGCTATAAGTGAAGTGATGTATGCAATGGAAACATGAATTCGGACTCCAACTTAGCGTTTTTGAGGTAACGGAAAGCAATGGAATCAACTTTGAAAATGTGACACTGCAAGAAAACTAAAATGGCAGCGATCGGAAGCGTTTCCGAGAAGTTCGTCAACGGAATTTTTGGGTTAATGATAAGCGGAAGTGTCTCGGTAATGGATGGATCTTGCGGAGGAGGCGGCGGAGGAGAAGCGGAACGGGGTAGAAGGCGAATGGAATCCATCCTCCTCAATCCCATCCTCCGCCAACCCATCCACATCATCACCAGCATCATCTCCATCCCAGCATGACATCAAACGGCCCTGGATGGGGGTTCATTCCAGATCCCGGGGTCAGTCCATCGAATAAAATGTACATGGGGTCGGCGCAGGAACGAACGGCGGCATCAGCGGTCACCAGGGGCAGTCAGCATCGTCCCTCTACAGAAGCCAGGCCTACGGGCACCTGCCGGGAACACGCAAACAGGGACAATGGTTTGCTATCCATGACGCATCACCACCACCACCACCACCACCACCATCAGCATCACCACAACCAACAGCACCACCACCACCTGGAGATGGAAGTTGTTTGTATATTTTCTGCTTTCCAAAAGCAGATCACGTTACAGTAGAAACCACTGTTTGCACAGCGATGTTTCAGGGGTCCAGTCTGAATCGATAGTGGGAGGGATGCTGTACCTCTTCAGATCACTGCTGATCTTCTACACTAGGTCCTTCGTGTTGATCTCTTCCATCTCCAGGTGGTGATGTTGATGCTAGTGGTGCTGGTGGTGGTGACCGCCCATGCCAGACAGTCATTCGAGGCCCTCACCGTGGGAGATGATCGTTCTCTTAGCGTTCCTTTTGCCAGACGAAGGTTGGCAACGCGAGGGGAGAATAGTGCAACGAGAAGAGGTTCGGAGTGCACGGATTGGGACTGGATGACGGCTGCAGGACACGCGACGACGACGATGGAACAGCGTCAGATAGGGGCAGCCCCTCTGGTGTACGGTTCGTAGGGGTGCGCTGATTGATGCGTCATGGATAGCAAACCATTGTCCCTGTTTGTGTGTTCCAGGCAGGTGCCCGTAGGCCTGGCTTCTGTAGAGGGACGATGCTGACTGCCCCTGGTGACCGTTGATGCCGCCGTTCGTTCCTGCGCCGACCCCATGTACATTTTGTTCAATGGACTGACCCCGAGATCTGGAATAAACCCCTCTCCAGCACCGTTTGATGTCATGCTTCCGATCGCTGCCATTTTAGTTTTCTTGCAGTGTCACATTTGCAAAGTTGATTCCATTGCTTTCCGTTACCTCAAAAACGCTAAGTTGGAGTCCGAATTCATGTTTCCATTGCATACATCACTTCACATCACATCACTTATAGCAATTTCAACATTCTGGCCGCCATTTTCCCCGCCATTACGGTTTTCTTCCAGTGCTACATACGTGTCTTTGATTCCATTTCATGCCTAGAACCCTAACATCTTAATTTAAATTAAAAATCGTGTTCATATCACTTACAATACCCAGCTTTTTAAAGCAATAGGCCGCCATTTTGGACGCCATATTGTTTTCCCATGCAACCGCTAAAAATCAAGCTTGCTAACCACGATTTTCGTTCTCAGAAGGGTCACATTAGTCTAGAAAACCATGTTACCAAATTGTTACATGATCTGCTTCTAACAGCATCATTTCCAGATCCCAAGACAAGTCCAATTGGCGGCCATCTCTTTTCCCGCAGAAATTAGACCACTTGCCGTGGTCCGATTTCTTGTAACTATTAGTATGTTCAACACCAAACCTAAGGCACCAGAAAATCGTCATAAAACACTTTCTTGCAATTTATTTGGGTCATGTCGTAGATTGACCAGACTAAACTTACACTTACAATTGTATAATTTCGAGGTAGATCCATATATTTTTAAACCTGAATAAAACATGTTGTGAAGAAATGAATGCTCTATCCATTGGTGTATTGCAAGTTATGATATCTCAAACCAAATCCAAAATCCAGGGGTGGTAACCACCACCTCCATTGTTCCCCCTTGGTAGTCCATTTCAGCAAAAAAGCTTGACAGCCTGAGGGTTAAACATGCGTGATATCCCGCACTCGCATACGTGGCAAAACAATTTATTATAATTATGCACATAGCAAAGGTACATACACACATACATCGTTATATAATTATAACATGCATAGACTTGTGTCGCCCTGGACAGTTCACTTACATTCTCTGAAGATAATTATCAACATGTCAAGTCAAGTCAAGTCAAATTGTTAATTCAAAGAGACCAATGAATAAGGAATATCAATAAACAGCAAAAACGATACTGACAAAATAAGAAAACACAATGTAAATCATAAACAAAACATCAGCAGCTATAGAAATAGATGATCCCTGTGAAAGGGTGACCCAGAAAGGGAATGACCCCGCTAGCCTAGGTACCCACTAACAGGAAAAAGAAGAAAAGAAATTATCATGACAGCTGAGGAAGAAAATTTGTTGTTAAGCAGAATAGAGAAAAAGAAAAGAACACAGAAAGAGCAAAAATAAATAAAATAAAGTGATTAATGCAAAATAGGAATTTCCTTAAAGGCAAAAATGAGGAAGTGATGCATACGGGGCACAGCATATAATATAAACTGAG
The DNA here is from genome assembly GCA_949752735.1 of Lumbricus terrestris. NCBI lineage: Eukaryota > Metazoa > Annelida > Clitellata > Crassiclitellata > Lumbricidae > Lumbricus > Lumbricus terrestris. The sequence goes on from CATKHU010000293.1 coordinate 25,573, forward strand.
GAGTATAAATAAGCATACAATTGCAAGTGCCTAACTATGTTGATCAAACTATAATGATCAAAGTGATATCAGATATAATATCATTAAGAGAACCATTAATTAACTATAAGATATTTTTAAAGTAGTTTTTAAAAAGGCCAATAGATTGAAGAGAGATTAAGTAGGTCGGGAGTTCATTCCATATTTTAGGACCCAGATATTTAATAGAAAATTGTTTAATTTTTAAACGCGCATACTCACTACGGTAACACTGTCTTTGCTTATCGGGTGGCATGATTATGAATTTTAGAGCCAACAGTAAAGTAATTTAAGAAAGAATAAGGCAATAAGTTGTGATGATAGCGAAACATAAAGAGGCCAATTTGAAATTTGTTTATGTTCGGTAGAGAATGCAACATATCATTACATATGGTTTAAATACAGGGGAGCAGTAGAGGTCCTCCAATGTGCACCACAGATAATTCTTATGGCCCGTTTATGTAGAGTGATCAGAGGTTTGAGTCGTGAGGAGTAGTTGGAACCCCAAGATATATTACAATAGGACAGATAAGGGTGGATGAGTGAGTATTAGAGATCAATAAAAACTTTATTAGGGAGGCAATGTTTAATTCTGAGTAAGACTCCAATATTTTTAGCAATTGTTTAGAGATGGTTGAAATATAATAACGCCAAGTAAGCTGATCATCTATAATAACACCAAGAAATTTAGTAGGCTTAGTTTGGGTAATAGGAATATTGTTGATTAAAAGAGATTTATTCACAGCTAGAACATTTTTAATTTTTTGTATGAAATAACATAAAATTGGTTTTGTCTAAGTTAAGGGATAATCTGTTAGTTTTGAACCATTCACCTATTAAATTAAGTTCATTATTTGCAATATTAAATAGGCAGTCAAGGGAGTGGTGTGAAAGGGAAACATTAGTATCATCAGCAAATAAAATAAATTTGAATATAGTAGAGGACATAGATAAATCATTAGTGTATAATAGAAAAAGAAGCGGTCCCAGAATCGACCCCTGGGGAACTCCACATAAAACATTCAAAGCCATTGATTTCTGTCCATTAAAGCAAACATATTGGGTTCTATTACTTAAATAATCCAAGAACCAATCATTACTAATCCCACGAAAACCATAACATTCAAGTTTTTTACCAAAATTTTATGATCTACCGTGTCAAACGCCTTTGAGAGATCAAAGAAGATTCACAAAGAGATTTTATTATCATCCATAGAATCAATAATATGGCATTGCAGATCAAGCAGGGCCATGTAAGTAGAAAGGTTACGTTGGAAGCCATATTGGGTTGAAGATTAAACTTATTAAGGTAGTCTATTACCCTGTTAGACATAAGTTTTTCAAATATTTTAGAAAAAAAGTACAGAAATTGGACGATAATTACTAATCAGCTTCTTATCACCATTTTTGAAGAAAGGAGTGAATTTAGCAATTTTTAGTTCGGTGGGAACTAAACCAGTAGAGAAGGAGGCATTAATTATAGTATTTAGGGGTGTGGCAATAGCACAAATCGAGGATTTAGCAATTAAGGGACTGATATCATCAGGGCTAGATGAGGAAGATCTTAGCAAGTTAGAAACTTGAATAATCTACTGATCTCCTCGCTCTTCCAATTTCAAACTTCTGCGCAATAAATCCATTCGCATAATCTGTCTCTTCCTCCACTCTGATTATTAGGCCTATCATCCCGCTATGCATCTTTTCATCTCCTCTAGTCTAGCATTGACATTTTAAAATCTCTTCTTAGAGTCTTTCCTAAGATCTGCCTTGCTCTTATCCAGTCTACCTTTTGGGCTGCTGCTCGATTGCATGCTTAGCGTCACAATTTCTTCCACAACTCCCTATACACCATGTACTGAAACACGTTGGCTTCCTCGTACAGCCCGTATTCAGTTAAAAGTCCATGCTTTAGTCTCAAGACCAAAAAGGGTTTTGTTGCGGAATATCTCTGATATCTCATTCGCCATCCTCATTCAACAGCTTCTCTCGACTCCTCTCTTCGATCAGGGGTAGGGTTACCATACGTCCGGGTTTCCCCGGACATGTCCTCTTTTTAGGCCCCTATCCGGGCGTCCGGGCGGGTTTCCGGAAATATGACTTTTGTCCAGGTTTTTCCCGTCCGTCCCCGATCGATCGATCTTACTTACTTTTTTGTGTTATATACTATTCAGTTCCGTGAACTAAACACGCGTTCCAGCAATATTTTAGCTCTATGGGGTGATTACAATTGGACTTCCGCTTCCTGAAGCGGTTTTTTGTAGACCAAACGCAATATAACGCGCATTGCATAATGAAAATTGTAAATAAAATGTTTAATTTCTCAAATTACCCCTCAAAACAAAAAAATGCCGAAACGTAAGTGCATATTTTCAGACGCACTGAAAGCCCAATACAAGGTTTCCGTGCAGGTCGTTATGATTGGGAAGCTGATTGTTTGACATCCGGAAGCGGTAACTGGATAAACATTTTATGTGTCCTCTTTTTCATCTGAGCACTTGTGGTAACCCTAATCAGAGGTGTTCTCTATATTCTTCGACAAAGGATCACTTTAGCCCGAACTAGAACATATGCCAACACTGGACCTGCCGTCAAAATGCCCCTGCTCCTCACGTGCTTCGACTCTTTCTAGATTCATTCGTGCATCTTTGTCTCTCGTCAAAACCTATTTCTTTCCTCGGGGTACTCACACTAGAAGTGCTGCTGAATGGTGACTACTGTGAGCTTAAAAATAATCACGTAGCCTCCCCAATATGTGCGTTCATTATTATTATTATTTTTACATAAATTTATAACGCGCGCAAGGTCACACCAAAGTGTGAATCTGAGGCGCGGATAGTTAGCCGCCAGAGGAAGATGCAGTTAAAGATCCATGTGCTTGAAAGCCAAAGAGAAATAGTGAGTTTTAAGCCGTTTTTTGAAGGTAGGGAGTGAATTTGAGCAACGAAGAGAGAGTGGAAGTAGATTCTATTCTTTGGGAGCAGAGGCATGGAATGCACGCGAGCCCATAACAGTTCTGCATCGAGGCTCAGCTAAAAGACCCATGCTTGATGATCGCAGGCAACGAGGAGGAATGTAAGGAGTAAGCAGTGACTGAAGGTAGGGAGGTGTTCCGGTGGAGAGGGATTTGTAGGTTAAACAGGTCAATTTAAATTTAATCCTGAACTCGACAGGAAGCCAATGCAACTGATGAAGCAAAACTGAAGAACTTGATCGAAGTGGGACACGCAGCACAACCCGAGCTAAGGAATTTTGGATGCGTTGCAGCCTATGTAACTCATAGTCTGAAATGCCAACAAAAATCGCATTAGCATAATCAAGGCGAAAGGAGACAAGGGCGCAGGCTAAAGTCTTCGACATATCCTTAGTCAGAGCCGACCTAATGTGGCGTATTGCCTTGATGTGATAAAAGCAAGATCTACAAAGGTTAGTTACATGCATCCGAAAAGTAAGCATACTGTCCAGGGTAACCCCAAGAGTTTTAACAGAATCTGATAATGGTAGGCCTACTAAGGAGCCTGCGAGGTCGATGCTGGAAAGTGAAGGTAAAGAACGAAGGCGTTGTCGTGACCCGAACAAAATTGCCTCAGACTTGTCTGGGTTTATAGCGAAACCGTTAAAACAGAACCAGGCATATAAAGATGAAAGGCACTCCTCAAGTTTAAGTTTACCGGACTGATCAGTGTGTGACAGAGCAATATGGAGCTGAGTGTCGTCCGCGTACTGCTGTAATTGGACACCAAAATGATTAGCTATGCGATTAATTGGTGAGGTAAAGACTGTGAATAATAGAGGACCAAGGACAGATCCCTGTGGAACTCCAGCAGTGCAAAAAGTGGGTTAAGACCGAGCGGTACCGATGCCCACCTGCTGATTCCTGTCACCCAAATAAGACGCTAACCAGTTTAAAGCAGTACCAGAGACACCGAAGCTTTTCGTGAGTCTAGAAATAAGTAATTGATGGTATACGGTATCGAAAGCTGCGCTGCGGTCAAGACATACAGAAAGGCAGGCTTTACCATTGCCAATAGACGAAAATATGTTGTCCAGCGTGGATGTAAGGGCAATCTCAGTGGAATAGCCTTCACGATAAGCTGACTGAAAAGGACTGAAGTTGGGAGAGGAAGTGATGTGCTTCTTGATGCGAGTAAGAAAGAGACGTTCAAGGATCTTGGAAATGTTATTTAGGTTCGAGATAGGTCTAAAGTTAGACAGATTATTGGAATCTAGGTCAGGTTTCTTAAGCAAAGGTGTAACTAAAGCAAACTTAAAGCATGACGGGAAACATCCTTCAGCAAAAGACAAGTTGGCCAGGTGTGCAATAAGGTGGGAGAAAACATCAGAGCAAGAAACAATAAGAAATGTAGGTATAAAGTCCATAGGGGATGATTTAGGTACCAAGTTTCTGAGAAGATGATATACTTCCAAGTAGGTAACAGGAGGAAGGTCATTAAAGGTAGATTCAGAAAAGTCAGAATCAAGCAGTAGATCATTCCATACTAAATTAGAAGCGCATCTAGTAATTTTACATTTAAGGTCACCAATCTTGTTAACAAAATATGTAGCAAAGCTAGAGCATAAAGACTGATTTAATTTCAGAGTCTGAGCGTTGGCAGGTGGAAGTCTCCTTTGAGTGTAGTCGTTGGGAGATGCGCCAACGGTCCATCTTATTTGTTGCACGGCAGTGGCGACGATAGCGTTGTCTGTCCTCTTCAAGCCCAAGTTGTTTCCAATTCCGTTCTAACCGACGACGCTCTCTCTTTGCCTTTATTGCCTCGATAGAAAGCCATCTTGTAATTGGTTTAGAAGGTCGCCGAAGGCAGTTGTTAATCGGAGCGACTTTATCTAATGTCTGAGTTACAGTTTTCTTCAGCTGTTCAGCAAACTCATCGGCATTGCTAGCAGGTGCAGTGAAGAGATCAGAGTCGGCGAGCAGCTGGCTGAACTGAACTAGATCAATAGCGTCGCCTTCCTCCTTTATCCAGACTTGGGACTGACACTGGCAGGGTGCAGCCAGTGGCGGAGTTACTGAATGGGCTACGGTGCATGCAGGCCAACATGCATGTGCAATTTCTCTGATACAACTGCAAGGAGTTTAGTGCAATAGCCTAATGAAGACTTTGCAGATAAGTAAGTAAGTATAGACATATCCGTTATTCATCCACTTGGAAATGCACAACGGAATATAAGACAAAAACATCGTACTAACAAATAATTATAATAAATACTAATTGCTGTAATGATGCAAATTAAATCTGAAGTTGAGTGAAATGACCGAAAATATCAGCATCCAAGATGTCATCTATAGTTTATACATAGACCCAATCCAGGTAATCAATACCTACCGAATCAACGATTTACAGCCTGGCATCACTATATTATGTAATAATAATTTTCGTTTATTCAATAATCGGGTAGACGGACTGCAACCGGTTACAGTATGCATTTAAGCAGTGCAATCTTAGTTAACATCAATCTGAACTACTAACCCGAACAGACCGTCTGCAATATTATGCGAAGCCTAAAGGGGAGGGATAGAGAGAGAGAGAGAGAGAGAGAGAGAGAGAGAGAGAGAGAGAGAGAGAGAGAGAGAGAGAGAGA
>CATKHU010000294.1:0-2500 GCA_949752735.1 Lumbricus terrestris
AGGGCTGGGCCTGCGTGATCCATTGAGAGAGAAGAAATATAGGCGTCTGTTAGTGTAGCACAATCTCCTTGTTAGTTTAAAAAACGTCCATTATTTTTATTACACGGCAATGCATGCGAGCTGCTAATCGACTGCAACGCGGACACTTTATAGGCCCTATCTGAATTTCACGCCAAAGCGCATGCACAAGCAATTGAGGGTGAAAGACTTGCTCAAGTTAGACCATAATTATACGTGGCGGCTTGAGATGGATTCTAACCCATGCAGCTGCACGGACTTTTACCCCCTCCCACTCCATTGGATTGCCAACACCGTAATGAGATGAGATTCCAGAGTCCGCTTACCATGCAACTGACCGACCAAATAAAAATCAAATGTTGACATTTTACAATATGACTATGAAGATTGCAATGGTGACCATCAATGTATACTTGTATAGTAATTGATAAATTATTGATGTAAATATGGAACCCTGTCTCGCGGAACCATATGTTCCGCTGCATGGGTTTACCGTTTACCTATTGACAACCTACATACGAATTTCTAAACTGTACGCTTGTAGCCTAATACTTTGTGGTGGTGGTCCATTCATTCATTCATTCATTCATTCCGAAAACTGGTCAATAAAGAAGACTCATTGATTGATTGATTGATTGATTGATTGATTGATTGATTGATTGATTGATTGATTGATTTATTGTTTGATTGATTGATTGATTGATTGATTGATTGACTGATTGACTGATTGACTGATTGGTTGATTGATTGATTGATTGATTGATTGATTGATTGATTGACTGATTGATTGATTGGCTGGCTGACTGACTGACTGACTGACTGACTGACTGGTTGCCTGACTGCCTGACTGATTGACTGATTGATTGATTGATTGTTTGATCGAACTATCGATCGATCGATCGATCGATCGATCGATTGATTGATTGATTTGATTGATTTGATTTGATTGATTGATTGACTGATTGATTGATTGAGTGATTGATCGATTGATTGACTAGGTTTAAAAAACTGACTGAGCGAACGAACGCATTTAATGGACACTTAGTTGCCTCTCTATATCTTTGTAACTCCGCCACTGGTCGCACTCTGCCAGTGCCAGTCCCAAGCCTGGATAAAGGAGGAGGCGTCGCTAATGGTCTTTGTTACCACACAGTGACGTTAAACTGCAAATACCATTACCATGTCTTTTGTTGCAAATTGTTTTACTAAATAGTCGCCAGGTGGAGGCAGAGTGACTGAACGACTTGCAGCTTTTTGCGAGTTTTGAATAGCCAATTAATTATTCTCGAATTCTCTTCAAAATATTCTATAGACGTTAATACCTTTATGCTGTTGTAACGCTATCATTTAACCGCAAATATTATTCGGGAAACAAGCGTGACTGTTTTCCTCTGTTAAATTAGTTGAGAAACTTGAGATTGGATACATCTCAAGTCTTTAAACACCATGCTTTATGATTCTTTTGAGGATTATAAATCCTTGATTATCCGCGTTAAAATAAATTTTGTGCATGTGATTGAATTGGTTGGTTTATTTCAGTCAATTGGTAGTTACAACCATCATCTCTATTTATGGTGTTTTCAGTATTGTTTAATGTGTTTGCAGCCATAGATTGTTGTCTGTTTGCATCGTGTGTTATAGTGTTGTTTTGTGTAATATATTTCTTTGCAGCCTCTGCATAAGACACCTTTTGCAAAGCTCTGATTTTTAGGATTTCTTGTGTCTTTATATATTCAGGACAACCCTTGTAAGCAGCGCTATGATGCCCATGGCAATTTGTGCAATTCTTAATGTCCTGAGTTGAACACTCACTATATGGGTGATTTCCGCTGCAGCGGCTGCAAATAATGACATTTTTGCACTGTTGCTTTGCATGACCAAATTTTTGACATTTGTCACATCTCATTGGTTTTGGTATATAATCATGCACCTTGAACCTCCTGCCAAAGGCCTGGATAAAAGGGGGGAGTTCGGTTCCCTGTGGAAAAGTGATTAGGGTTGTCTTGCTGGTCTCTGGATTCCCAATCGTTTTAAGTTGAACAGCCCCAATGGCCTGGGCCAGTTCAGACATGTTTTCATCGTTCTCCTGGATTCCGTACACCACCCCTTTTACAAGAAATGTAACTTCATGATTAATTGGAATAGCATTTGATTTTGAGAGGGAATATGGCAAAGTCACAGTAACACTGCTACCACAAAAGTTCGTCAATTTTAAGAGCCTATCCCTCTGCGCCTCTGTGTGTGCAAGTATTCTTATGCCTTTGGCTGTGCGGGTAATTTTCAGCACCTCACCTGCTGCTTGTTTGGTTATTTCTTTAAATAGTTGTACAGGCTTTGTGCGAAAAAGCTTGTGCAACACATTTGCTTCACTGGTTACAAAGACTGTTTTAGACAAATTTTCTTTAAATCTGATTTCCTGTTCCTCTGTCATAGGAGGGCGGTTTTGATTCTTATTTGCATGTGTATTATTTGACTGCTCCTG
>CATKHU010000294.1:7500-25000 GCA_949752735.1 Lumbricus terrestris
TAATTTGACGTCTAAATTGGCGGCTAAACTGACGACTATATTGTCGAACTAAATTCACGAATATATTGACGACTAAATAGGCGACTAAATTCACGAATAAATTGACAACTAAACTGAAGACTATATTGTCCACTAAATTGACGACTAAATTGGTGACTAAATTGATAACTAGACTGACGACTAAATTAACGACTATAGTGACGTCTAAATTGACCACTAAATTGATGACTAAATTGACGACTAAATTGCCGACTCAACTGACGACTAAACTGACGATTAAACTGATGACAAAATTCACGACAAAAATGACGACTGAACTGACTATATATACTAAACTAACGAATAAATTGACGGCTAAATTAACGACTAAATTGAACACTTAATTGACGACCAAATTGACGACTAAACTGGCGACCAAGCTGAGGACTAAGTTGACGACTAAATTGACGACTAAATTGACGATTTAATTGACGACTAGACTAACGCCTATATTCACGGCAAAACTGATGCTAAATTGACGACTAAATTGACGACTAAATTATCGACTAAATTGACGACTAAATTGATGACTAAACAAACGACTAAATTGGCGTCAAAATTGAGAACTAATTTGGCGACTGGACTAACGACTAAACTGACGACTAAGGTAACGACTAAGTTGACAACTAAGTTGACGACTAAATTGACGACTAAATCGACGACTAAATTGGCGACTAAATTGATGATTCAATTGACGACTAAATTGACAGCTATGTTGACGACTAAATTGGTGACTAAATTGACGACTAAATTGACGACTAGACTAACGATTATTGACGACTAAGCTGATGCTAAATTGATGACTAAACAAACGACTAAATTTACGTCAAAATGCACAACTAATTTGGCGCCTGGACTAACGACTAAATTCACGACTAAACTGATGACTAAATTGATGACTAAATTGACCACTAAATTGACGACTAAGTTGACAACTAGACTAACGACTCTTTTTGTCGACTAAACAAATATTAAATTGACGGCTAAATTAACGACTAAATTGACGACTGAATTGGCGACTAAACTGATGATAAATTGACGACTAAATTGATGACTAAGCCAGTGGTTCCCAACCTTTTTTGACTTGAGGGCCACTTTTTCTAAGTTGGGGGCCACGAGGGCCACTTTTGCTTAGTTGAAGGACATTAGGGGGCCACAAGGTTAAAATTGTATTAACTAAAAGCATATAAAATTGTTATTAATTGATTCAAAATATAATATTTGATGTTATTTATCGACGTTATAATTATATTAATTTGTAATAGAAAGTAATAATGTGTTCTATCTTGTCCAAATTGTTCATTTTTCATATATTTTTGATAATTCTTTGAGAGATGAGGGTCATTTTCTTAGGTCTGGCGGGCCATTTTCTGAGGCCTGGCGGGCCACTTTTGGCCCGCGGGCCACGGGTTGGGAACCGCTGGACTAAGCTGATGACTAAGTTGACGGCTAAACTAATGACCTATTTGACCACTAAATTAACGACTAAACTGACGTCTAAATTAACGACTGAATTGACGACTGAATTGACGACTAAACTGACGATTAAATTTACGACTAAAGTGACGACTAAATTGACGACTATATTGACGAATGAACTGACGATTAAACTGATCACTAAATTCACGACTATATTGACGACAAAATGGACGACTAAATTGACGATTAAATTGACGACTAAACAAACGACTAAATTGGCATTTACATTGGCGACTAAATTGGCGACTAGACTAACGACTGAATTGACGACTAAACTGATGACTAAATTGACGACTTAATTGATGACTATATTGACGACTAAATTGACGACTAAACTGACGACTAAACTGACGACTATACTAACGACTAAATTGACGAAAAAATCGACCACTAAACTGATGACTATATTGACGGCTAAATTATCGACGAAATTGAACACTTAATTGACCACCAAATTGACTACTAATTTTTTGACTCAGCTGACGACTAAGGTGACGACTAAGTTGACGACTAAATTGACGACTAGATTGACTAAATTGACGACTAGACTAACGCCTATATTGACGACAAAACTCATGCTAAAATGACGACTAGATCAACGACTAATTTGACGTCTCAATTGGCGTCTAAATTGGCGACTTAATTGACAACTAAATTGACGACTAAACTGACGATTAAATTGACGAATAAATTGATGACTAAATTGACAATCAAATTGACGACTAAATTTCCGACTATATTGACGACTAAATTATCGACTAAATAATCGATGAAATTGACGATTAAACAAACGACAAAAATTGACGGCTAAATTAGCGACTAATTTGACGACTAAGTACACGACTAAATTAACGACTACATTGACGACTAAATTCGTGACTAATTTGACGACTAATTTGACGATTAAATCGACGACTAAAATGACGGCTATATTGACGATTAAACTTACTACTAAGTTCACGACTAAATTGAGGACTCAATTCACGACTAATTTCACGGCTATATTCACTACTAAATTCACGACTAAACTGAAAACTACACTGTGTCCGGAAAAATTCCAAGGCTTTATGGTAAATATGAAAATAATTAGTAAACATTAATAGATTTTTAAAATTCCAAAAACAGTTTAATCCTGAAATATTATGGAACTATAATTTATGTTCAAAATGTCCGCCATTGGCTTCAACACAAGCTTCGAGACGTACACGCCACTGACTAACAGCAGCATCGACGACCAGTTGATCAAGTTCATCCCAAGCATTAACAATTCGCTCGCGGAGTTCTTCGATGTTTCTGACCTTTGTCTTGTATACTTTCTCCTGCATTACTCCCCAAATTTTATAATCAACAGGATTTAAGTCCGGACTGTTTGGTAATTATGTAGGCCTACGGATCAAAAATGTTTTAAAATTTATTAAGTGATTTTTATCTACAATAGTTTTTTCATTCATATTTTAGAACCTTGGAATTTTTCCGGACACAGTGTATATTGTCGAGTGAATTGACGACTGTATTGACGACTAAATTGACGACTAAAACGACGACAAAGTTGACGACCGGACAAACGACTATGTTGACGACAAAATTGACGACTAAATTCACGACTAATTTGACTACTAAATTCACGACTAGACTATCGACGAAATTGAAGACTAAACTGATGACTAAATCGATGACTAAATTATTATCGACTAATTTGACGACTAAATTGTTTTGCTAAATTAACGACTACATTGACGAATAAATTGACGAATAAATTGAACACTAAATTGACGACTTAATTGACGACTAAATTGACGACTAAATTAACAATTAAATTGACGACTAAAATGACGACCGGTTGACGACTAATTTGACGACTAAATTGACAACTAAATTGACGACTAAATTAACGACTAAATTCACGATTTAATTAACGACTAAATTCACGACTTAATTGTCGACTAAATTGACGACTAAATTGACGACTAAAATGACCACCAACTTGACGACTAAACTGACAACTAAATTGACGACTAAATTGACGACTAAATTAACGACTAAATTAACGACTAGATTAACAACTAAATTGACGACTAAATTGATGACTAAATTGATGACTAAATTGACGACTAAATTGACGACTAAATTGACGACTAAATTGACGACTAAATTGACACCTAAATTGACGGTTAAATTGACGACTAATTTGACGGCTAAACAAGAGACTATAGATTGACGACTAAATTGACGACTAAATTGACGACTAAATTGACAAATAAATTGATCACTAAATATACGACTTATTTGGCGACTAAATTGACGACTAAATTGACGACTAAATTAACAATTAAATTGACGACTAAAATGACGACCAATTGACGACTAAATTGACGACTAAATTAACGACTAAATTGACGACTTGATTAACGTCTAAATTGACGACTAAAATGACGTCCAAGTTGACGACTAAACTGACAACTAAATTGAGGACTAAATTGACGACTAAATTGACGACTAAATTAACGACTAAATTGACGACTTGATTAACGACTAAATTGACGACTAAAATGACGACCAAGTTGTCGACTAAACTGACAACTAAATTGACGACTAAATTGACGACTAAATTGACGACTAAATTAACGACTAGATTAACGACTAAATTGATGTCTGAATTGATGACTAAATTGATTGCTAAATTGCCGACTAAATTGACGGCTAAATTGACGACTAATTTGACTGCTAAACAAGAGACTATAGATTGACGACTAAATTAACGAAATTAACGACTAAATTCACGACTGAACTAACGACTAAATTGACGACTAAATTGACATCTATGCTTTTACATGTTGGGCATCCAAAGTCCCGCTCATTATCCGATCCCCTTCAACAGCATTACAATAGAATTGAATCATTGGGTGTATACTTGAACGTCGTCATCATATAGTCTACTGCTGACCCGAAACCACATGAGCCGTTTGAATAGTGACATGAGGCGTAGAAATTATATATACTGACTGTATATAATGTATACAGTAGATGGGAACAATTAAGGACTGAACTCGGGGTACACCATATTGTGCAGGCGCCCATGCATGAGGACCTATAGAAGAACGGTTCAAGAACCAAGAACCACACTTTCATCATCTGACAATTCAATTCACGGCCATAGACTCGGATCATCAGCATCGGAACTTCCGTCGAAAAGTCAGCCCATAATTATATCATATACATGTACATGTATATGAATTGCTTCGAATGTCCTGAATATATCATCCGATCCATTGCAATCAGATTTCCACTGCAGCCCATGGTCCTCATATATAGATATATATATATACATATATATATATATGTGTATATAAAAGCGCATATATAAGTATATATATATATATATATCCACAGAATCGTAATATGACTCAACGCTATATATATATATATATATATATATCACCAATAATTATTGTCGGTATATATATAAACAATGTAACCATTTCGAAAATTGTCAAACAAATGTCTTAAAATACCTCAAATCTTCAATAATTTAGTTTCTGATACATCCATGCATGCAGTGTGTGCCAAAAAATTCATACTGTTTACATTGTTTGTCATATATTTTAGACAAAAGAATTATTTTTTATGATAGTTTACTACCAATTGTTTACGTGCAGTTCCTATTATATTATTTACGCATGCAATCGCCAAATTTCAACAAAATATAGGGTGACACGAAAGTTCGTTCAACGTTTCCAAAATGTGTTGTACTGACAAATTATTATAAAGAAATACGAAGCCGTTGCTGAGACAACGCATTTTGAAAACGTTGAACGAACTTTCGTCCACGTCGTGCACCCTGTAAATTACTTGAAACAGAACAAAAGTTAAATTAATTTTATTGAGTTCATCCGCTGTTTTCAACGATCCAAAAATAAAAACGCAGTAAAAGTATAACTAAAATTAATCAATTTTACTATGTCACTTCACAAATAATTTATAACAATTGAACTTGATATACAGGGCGCGCCAAAAAAGTTATCCCCTTCGGTTTTTTGCCCTTATCTTGGCCAAACATACGAATTTTTAAATGAAACTTTACAGTCTTATAGGCAATTCATATTTACGTACAATGGTAAAATTAGAAAAAAAATTATTTCAAACAGAACAAAAGTTATATCACTTTTAGTGAGGCCACCCATCGTGTTTTGACGATTCAAAAACGAAACGCAAAAAAATTAGGTTTTTTGGTAATATCATGGCCAGAAGTAAGAATTTCAAAATGAATCTTTTCAGGTTTAAAGACAATTTATATTTACACATGATGGCCAGATTTCATCAAAATATTTCAAACACAACAAAGTTATACCACTTTTAGTGAGGCCACGCGCCGTTTTTGACGATTAAAAAGCGTAACGCAAAAAAGTAACATAAACGTGATTTTATCAAGTCACATCTCAAATAACTGTTTGGAACTGAACTTGATAGTGATTCACAACTTGTGATCAATGTGCCCACCACCAGTGCCAAAACTTCATTTCAGTCTCTTTGCAAAGTTTTGATGGACCTGTTGATTAATCTGACAGATTTCTTATTTACCAATTTGATTGTGATCTTGCTAAGTGACTTCTCAGTGACTGCAGCTACGCTGGTACCCTGTTACTTTTTAAATAGTAATAATAATGATCATCTGGCATTACCAAAGCCTATTTGATAACAATTATTTGAGATAGACTTAATAAAATCGTGTTTTGCTACGTTTTGCTGCGTTACGTCTTTGAATCGTCAAAAAACGGTGGGTGACCTCCTTAAAAGTGCCATAACTTTTATTCTGTTTGAAATATATTGCAGAAATCTGGGCATCATGTGTAGATATGAATTGTCTTTAAGGCTGTTAAATTTCATTTCGAAATTCGTACTTCCGGCCAACATATATTGGTCAGAATAATTAAATTGGTTCTTTGTTACTTTTTGTTGCGTCGCGTTTTTGAATCGTCAAAAAACGGTGGGTAGCCTCACTAAAAGCAATATAACTTTTGTACTGTTTGAAATATTGTTTTTAACTTGACCATTGTACGTAAATATGAATTGCCTTTAAGACTGTAAAGTTTCATATAAAAATTCGCATGTTTGGCCAAGATAATTATGGGCTGAAAACCGTAGGGGGTTCCTTTCTTTGGCGCACCCTGTATATAGTGCTTCGCAACATGTGTTCGATGTGTCCAATATATCATGTATAGTATATTGCATGTATAATTGTATATATATACCCAAACATCTTCTGAGTTTCTTTGTAAAGTTCTCGATGCCCTTGCTGCATCCATGGTATAATCATCATGTTCCAGAGGTATACAAATCTTCCCATCTCAACTTTAATTTGTCGTTTTTAGTTTTGGTCACAGATTATGGCATCTATATACTTCTCCATGGCAGCAGAGCTTTCCACACTTTGTAATCCATGAGGTTCATTCAAATCCGGATGTTTGGCGAACATTGGCTCTTCTCAGTCAAACCAGCGCAATTGACATTGAGTCAATCGTCCTTAATTCATCAACGTCATAATATTTCTTAACTATCAATTTCACTCTTAATTTCTACGCTCTCACTGTCTAACAGAGTATGCGACGATCATGGCCTTATCTCCAAGACCTTGCTCTTGAAGTGTCTGAATACAATTTTTGTCTGCCATTGACAACTTGGGCATTGCAGTTTTATTAGATATATACTATAGGATTACTAGCTGTACCCAAACCAGCACAATTGACAGTGACTGTCAGTGAGTCAATCTTCTTGAATTCATCAACGTCATATTTCTTAACTGTCAATTTCACTCTTAATTTCTATACGCTCTCGCTGTCTAACAGATCAGCGACGATCGGGGCCTTATCTCCAAGACCTTGCTCGTGAAGTGTCTGAATACACATTTTGTCTGCCATTGACAACTTGGGCATTTTAGTTTTATTAGATATTTCAATTTTATTGTTTTTTAAATCTGACAGATTATTTATTTACCAATTTGTCATCATCTTGTTAATTAGGCCTATATACAGACTTAAAGACAATTCATATCTGCACATGGTGGTCAGATTCCATCAAAATATTTCAAACATGCAGAACAAAAGCTATACCACTTTTAGGGAGGTCATCCACCGTTTTTTGACAATTCAAAAACGAAACGCTACAAAAAGGTAGCAAAAGCACGATTTTTTTCTCATCTCAAATAATTGGTATCAAATAGCCGTGATATTGCCAGATGATCAGGGTACCAGCGTAGCTGCGCGTCACTGAGAAGTCACTTAGCAAGATGACAATCAAATTGGTAAATAAGGAATCTGTCAACAGGTCCATCAAGAACTTTGCAAATAGACTCAAAAGAAGTTTTGGCACGGTTGGTGCATGGGCGCATTGAACACAAGTTGTGAAGCACTACCAAGTTCATTTGACAACAGTTATTTGAGATGAGACTTAATAAAATCGTGTTATTGTTACTTTTTGTTGTGTTTCGTTTCTGAATCGTCAAAAAACGGTGGGTGTCCTCACTAAAAGTGGTATAACTTTTTTGTGTTTGAAATATTTTGATGAAATCTGGCCATCATGTGTATATATGAATTGTCTTTGAGCCTTTAAAATTTCATTCCGAAATTCTTACTTTTGGCCATGATATTGGCAAAAAATCTAATTTTTGTGGCGTTTGGTTTTTGAATCGTCAAAAAACGGTGGGTGACCTCACTAAAAGTGAGGTAACTTTTGTTCCGTTTGAAATATTTTGATGAAATCTGGCCATAATGTGTAAATATGAATTGTCTATAAGCCTGTAAAATTTCATTTGGAAATTCTTACTTTTGGTCAAAATAATGGCAAAACACCTAGGGGGGTTTCTTTTTTTCTCACCCTGTATATATATATGTGTATATATATGTATATATATATATATGTATATATGTATATATATGTATATATATATAGGCTACTTGTCTTGCAATACATCAACTCGACAGAACAAAATACGAGAACTGAATATATTTCAAACTAGCAATATAGAATTGTTTTTTTCTCAAATTGTACTGAATAACGAGCTGCAAGGGCTGGGCCTGCGTGATCCATTGAGAGAGAAGAAATATAGGCGTCTGTTAGTGTAGCACAATCTCCTTGTTAGTTTAAAAAACGTCCATTATTTTTATTACACGGCAATGCATGCGAGCTGCTAATCGACTGCAACGCGGACACTTTATAGGCCCTATCTGAATTTCACGCCAAAGCGCATGCACAAGCAATTGAGGGTGAAAGACTTGCTCAAGTTAGACCATAATTATACGTGGCGGCTTGAGATGGATTCTAACCCATGCAGCTGCACGGACTTTTACCCCCTCCCACTCCATTGGATTGCCAACACCGTAATGAGATGAGATTCCAGAGTCCGCTTACCATGCAACTGACCGACCAAATAAAAATCAAATGTTGACATTTTACAATATGACTATGAAGATTGCAATGGTGACCATCAATGTATACTTGTATAGTAATTGATAAATTATTGATGTAAATATGGAACCCTGTCTCGCGGAACCATATGTTCCGCTGCATGGGTTTACCGTTTACCTATTGACAACCTACATACGAATTTCTAAACTGTACGCTTGTAGCCTAATACTTTGTGGTGGTGGTCCATTCATTCATTCATTCATTCATTCCGAAAACTGGTCAATAAAGAAGACTCATTGATTGATTGATTGATTGATTGATTGATTGATTGATTGATTGATTGATTGATTTATTGTTTGATTGATTGATTGATTGATTGATTGATTGATTGACTGATTGACTGATTGACTGATTGGTTGATTGATTGATTGATTGATTGATTGATTGATTGATTGATTGATTGATTGATTGACTGATTGATTGATTGGCTGGCTGACTGACTGACTGACTGACTGACTGACTGACTGACTGGTTGCCTGACTGCCTGACTGATTGACTGATTGATTGATTGATTGTTTGATCGAACTATCGATCGATCGATCGATCGATCGATCGATTGATTGATTGATTTGATTGATTTGATTTGATTGATTGATTGACTGATTGATTGATTGAGTGATTGATCGATTGATTGACTAGGTTTAAAAAACTGACTGAGCGAACGAACGCATTTAATGGACACTTAGTTGCCTCTCTATATCTTTGTAACTCCGCCACTGGTCGCACTCTGCCAGTGCCAGTCCCAAGCCTGGATAAAGGAGGAGGCGTCGCTAATGGTCTTTGTTACCACACAGTGACGTTAAACTGCAAATACCATTACCATGTCTTTTGTTGCAAATTGTTTTACTAAATAGTCGCCAGGTGGAGGCAGAGTGACTGAACGACTTGCAGCTTTTTGCGAGTTTTGAATAGCCAATTAATTATTCTCGAATTCTCTTCAAAATATTCTATAGACGTTAATACCTTTATGCTGTTGTAACGCTATCATTTAACCGCAAATATTATTCGGGAAACAAGCGTGACTGTTTTCCTCTGTTAAATTAGTTGAGAAACTTGAGATTGGATACATCTCAAGTCTTTAAACACCATGCTTTATGATTCTTTTGAGGATTATAAATCCTTGATTATCCGCGTTAAAATAAATTTTGTGCATGTGATTGAATTGGTTGGTTTATTTCAGTCAATTGGTAGTTACAACCATCATCTCTATTTATGGTGTTTTCAGTATTGTTTAATGTGTTTGCAGCCATAGATTGTTGTCTGTTTGCATCGTGTGTTATAGTGTTGTTTTGTGTAATATATTTCTTTGCAGCCTCTGCATAAGACACCTTTTGCAAAGCTCTGATTTTTAGGATTTCTTGTGTCTTTATATATTCAGGACAACCCTTGTAAGCAGCGCTATGATGCCCATGGCAATTTGTGCAATTCTTAATGTCCTGAGTTGAACACTCACTATATGGGTGATTTCCGCTGCAGCGGCTGCAAATAATGACATTTTTGCACTGTTGCTTTGCATGACCAAATTTTTGACATTTGTCACATCTCATTGGTTTTGGTATATAATCATGCACCTTGAACCTCCTGCCAAAGGCCTGGATAAAAGGGGGGAGTTCGGTTCCCTGTGGAAAAGTGATTAGGGTTGTCTTGCTGGTCTCTGGATTCCCAATCGTTTTAAGTTGAACAGCCCCAATGGCCTGGGCCAGTTCAGACATGTTTTCATCGTTCTCCTGGATTCCGTACACCACCCCTTTTACAAGAAATGTAACTTCATGATTAATTGGAATAGCATTTGATTTTGAGAGGGAATATGGCAAAGTCACAGTAACACTGCTACCACAAAAGTTCGTCAATTTTAAGAGCCTATCCCTCTGCGCCTCTGTGTGTGCAAGTATTCTTATGCCTTTGGCTGTGCGGGTAATTTTCAGCACCTCACCTGCTGCTTGTTTGGTTATTTCTTTAAATAGTTGTACAGGCTTTGTGCGAAAAAGCTTGTGCAACACATTTGCTTCACTGGTTACAAAGACTGTTTTAGACAAATTTTCTTTAAATCTGATTTCCTGTTCCTCTGTCATAGGAGGGCGGTTTTGATTCTTATTTGCATGTGTATTATTTGACTGCTCCTGTCTATCACTTATCTTTCTAACCAACGGTCTTGAAGAAGGATCCATAGGGATTTGTGTATTTACACCAGCTGTATAATCTAGCAATGTGTTAGAAGGACTAATCATGCCAGTCATACCATGGATATTCAAACTGTCTTGAATATCAAGTCTTTGTTGTTCGTGTAGTTCCTCGGTCGTGGTCTTGGTCGTGGTCTTGGGTCCTCGGTCCTCGGTCGTGGTCGTTCTTCGTTCGTTCGTTTTACTTGATGACGGTTATATGCAAAGTGTAGTTTATAGGCTAATAAACCAAATAACTAAAGGAAAAATTGTGTAAATACTGTCGTTTATAAGCCCATGTAAGAAATTGTACATGGTGCATGACCAACTTACCAAAAGATGCATATCTCGTGTGCCTGCAGCTCTGCTTTGCTTCTGAGTTTATTTCTTCTCTAAATATGTGTTGTTGATTCTTGTGAAGTACATGTGTCCAATGAAAATTTTTCATATGATGGTTGACTTCAAGGATATGGTGAATCAATAGATTAAATTGTGAAGTACAATTGTTTAGTATAACAAAATAAGATATAAAAAAAAAATTCTTTGATGTGACAATGCATTGAGAAACTGATCGTATATATATGTGCTTTGTTGTTGTTGTTGTTGTTGTTGTTAATATTGTATGTTATGCCATTGTAACATGATTGTGTTGGATATTGTTAGTCGTCTTTGCTCTTGTTAGAGCAAAATTATATCTCATATTAACCTGTTTAAGAATTTCTTTTACTGAAATGTAGAAGCTTTTAAATCAAACTTGTTTTAAGAATGGTGATCAAGAAAAGTTTGTGAAATAGCTTGCATGTGACAATTACTGCAACATATTAACGAATGTACCCAAGCAAAATATTTGGCATAAATTGTAAGCTTATTAACTGTTAACCATTCTGCTACTAAACAATGAACGCTATAAGACAACGTACAATAATATTATGTTAACACTTGATGAACAATGATATTGTTATGACAACGTTATAATATTTTTATGGTTAATTTGGACGTCATAAATTCATTGTTACTACACTGTATAAGCTGTAAATTGTCGTCAACGGCCTTTGATGTCATACGACGACGTTAAACTTTGGTTAAATAAAATAAGTTAAAATAAAATAAAGGGTCAGTAATTTCACCCTTACTGTTTCTATTGATGATCAATGACATCCCACCAGGTCCCAACGGTGTAAATTTATCACTCTTTGCTGATGACAGCGCAGTGTATATAGGTCATAGAAAAGTCCAGGTATTATTAGACACAGTGCTTAAAGTGTGGAAAAATAAGTGCCTGGACGCCCCTTACCTTTCCAGTCATTGCTGGCCAATAAGTGGCTGGACGGCGTTCAGATTTTAAAATAAGTGTATGGACGCCGTCCATGACCGTCCAGCCACACTTTAAGCCCTGATTAAACAACATCCAACAGACAATTGATGCAATACATAAATGGTGTAATGAAAATGGTTTTAAAATTTCATTAGCCAAGACAGTAGAAGTCCTCTTTACTAATAAAAAATTCATACCTGATATAAATATTAAAATTGGCAAAGATAATATTAAAATGGAAAACAAGGCAAAATTTCTAGGTATGATTTTTGATAGAAAACTAAACTGGAAGTTGCACATAGATTACATAACTGCATGATAAATGTAAAAAGAGAATAAATCTAATGAGAGCAGTTTCTGGATACCATTGGGGTGCTTCAAAAAAAGCCCTACTAGCAATATATAAAGCATTAATAAGATCAGTTTTAGATTATGGAGATGTGGTCTATGCATCCGCATGTTAATCACAACTAAATAGAATTATATCAATACAAACGGAGGCATTACGGCTGTGTTGTGGGGCCCCAAAGGGAACAGCGGCTGTAGCACTTCAAAATGAATGTGGGGAAATGCCCCTTCCTATAAGACGAACATATAATTCAATAAAAAAATAGGAATAAAAGTAAAAGGCAATAAGGATCATCCCTGTAAAGCAGTCATACAAAACCACTGGACTGATACCTTCAAAACACCGAAATATAAAAACCATTCTTTAAAATACCGGATAAATGATTTTCTGTTAACATATAACTCCCCTGTTATTGGACCCTCATTTCCTTCAACCCCACCCTGGACTAATCAAAAAATTACTATAGATACTAGCCTAAAAAAGCAAATAAATAAGCAAGCTGATAATCCGGAATTTTTAAAGTTAATGGCACTTAATCTAATTTCAAATTATATTAACTATGTACATATTTATACTGACGGTTCTAAGGCAGATATTGTAACAGCTGCTGCTTTTACAATACCCAGTTTAAACGTAGAAAAAAAATTTAGACTGTGTAACAATGCTAGTGTGTATGCGGCTGAATTGACAGCATTGAAAGAGGTATTAATGTGGATTAACTCCCAGGAACAGGATAGTGTAAGATATGCCATTTTTAGTGATTCTTTAAGTGTGCTTACCTCCATAAAAAAGGGTTCATGTAAATCCCGACCTAATCTTTTTAATGAATTCCTGGAACAACTGGGTAAATTAATGCCGAACAAAATAGAGATTATTTGGATTCCAAGTCATGTTGATATAATGGGAAATGAAAGAGCCGACTATTTAGCAAAAGCAGCATTAAATCTAAACATAGTTAATTCAACAGATTATTTAGAACTAGATGAAATCAACAGCTTAGCTAAATCGTTTGTGATAAATAAATGGCAAACAGTATATGATAGTGAAAATAAAGGACACTTTTATAAAAATATATGCCCTATATATATAGTTAACACTAATAACAAGTTTATAGACCCACTGAGGCAAAAAGAAGTCCAAATTAGCCGGCTTAGATTAGGTGTAGCAAACACTAATAGTAAATTATTCAAAATGAAAAGACATGCTACTGGTCTATGCGACACCTGTCAAGTTATTGATAACATAGAGCATTTACTTCTAGAATGTAAAAAAGAAAACATATCCAACAGATTAAGAGATGTATGTAATATGTACAAGTCAGAATTTAACCTAAAGAGCCTACTTGATTTGGGCTGTATCCAAAATACAGTTTATGATCTTGTTACAACTATTAATAAAGGAAAAGTGTTATAAATAATACTATGCTAATATATTTATTGTGTTGCATAGTTAAACAGACTATATCTTGTAACTGAGTAACGATGCACAGCAATGAATGACACTCGATGTCTGTATGCACTTATCTGTCTCAACAGAAGTGACCTTTACGCTGATTGGTTGAGGCGAATACTTAAATAACACTTAACTTGTTGATAGGTGAAAAGCATATATGATGTGTTTGTCTGAATGTGGGCAATAACATGACCACTCTAGAATATTATTGATATGATAGAAGCTTGTAGACCTGTAAACAAATGTAAATATGCGAATAATCTGTATATATTATGAATTGAATATGTTGAACATGTGAAAATGGGGGGGAAAAAAAGAAGAAAAAAAGGAAACCAAACTAGTTTCCTTGAAAAAAAAGAGGATTATAGACACAGAGCCAGAAAAGAGCTAATAAGCCAAAAAAAGAGCCTGAAGGCCAAAAAAGAGCAAGGAGGAGGGGAAAAAAACAAAAAAAACAACATCAATAACAGAAAAACAATTAAGAAGAGCCACAAGGCCACCAGTCGAATTAAATAAACACCTGTTAAAAGACGTTGACGGCCTGCGAGCCATATAATGTCGTTAAACAATGGAAAAGTCAAAGTCAAGCGTTAAAATAGATGTCACTACTCACCTTCTTATCATAGGTGCTCGTCAAAACTGTCCCATCCATCCATCACGCTTCTCAAAATCTTTCTTTGGAAGGTTTTTCTACAATCTCTGAGAATGCTTGAGCAGAATCAGTATTTCATGTTGCTGGTTAAATAAATGGTTGTTGTGATGCAGAGTGCAGCAATAAATGACTGCACATGGAAGAGGAGCAGAAGTAGAAGCATCAGCAGGAGGAGCAGCTAGGGAAGAGAGGAGGAGAAGGAAAGACGGAGGGCAGGGTGGAGCAGGAAGAGGGAGAGGAGGAGAGAAGGAGGAGGAGGAGGAGAGGAGAGGAGGAGGGGAAAGAGGAGCAAGAGGAAGAGGAGTAAGAAGAAGAAGAGGAGGACGAGGAAGAGGAGAAGGAGAAGGATATGGATAAGGAGGAGGGAGCAGGACTCGTGGTATATAATAATAGACACATCAGTATTCTGTTACCCTTTGGGTATTTAGGTTAGTCGGCTTTTGCAAAATATGCCCATGGATGTATAATATCATTGTACATCTATGTACGGCCATTTCGTTCCATCGTTCCTAGTGTTCAACCTAGACGTCTCTGCGTGGGGACGGGGATAAGGGCATTAGATACTCGTGGGGCTTGGATGTCGACGAACCGCTTACGTCTCAACAATCCAAAACTCAATTCATTTTAGTGGTTAATCTATAGACGTCTCGTGGAGGGATGGGGAGTTCCCTTGGAAAGACATTACCCCAGTTATATTCGTTTAAAATCTTATATATATTTTAGTAAGGTCTTTGTTGTTGTTGACAGTATATAAGAGCGATGGAAGCAGGGTGGGAGGGATGGTGGAATGGAGGGAGGGACGGAGTGAGGGATTGCGGGGAACGGCCCGAATCCTAAAATTCCCGGGCAACGACTGGTAACCCAGCTATATTCATTCATTCATTCGGACATTTATATAGAACTCCTTCAAGAAAAAGCTACTCAGAGGTGCTCCCGACTCCAGCGCGCCCAAAAAGAACAGTTTTAAGTTTAGTAAGGAAGGATCCTGGTAGAGTCCCAGAGTGTAGGCGTAGCTCAAAAGGAAGGCCATTCCAGACCACTGGTCCAACCACAGAAAAGGCTCGATTCCTCATGGTAGTATAGTACGAGCAAAAGGAACTAAGAGGACTCTCTTATCAGCAGAGCGTAGCTGACGACGTCCTTGGATACCCAATGTAAAGCTGCATAGTTCTCGGAGGTAAATTGGGGCAAGACCCTGTATATGTATACACAAGCATAAGAAACAATACAATTGTAATGGATGGATCCTAGGGTGGTCGTTAAAAATGAAAGTCTGAATTGGCTGTTCTCCAAGGCGCCTTTTGGTTCCATTCTCCCCAGAAACATCACACAAAAAGTTGTAGGAGATAATATTGATATTTAGGACTAGCACAACGCCAGCAAAGTTTTACCCGTATGATGGCACGTTTCCTAACGCTCAAACAGTACGTATAATTATAGTCGTAATCAACCAGGAATCTTCAAACCGGGAATCAATTCAACTACTTGTAGTAGGTCCACATTAAAACTTGATGATGCTACTGTTATCACAGTCATAATCGTCAATTTATATAGCGCCACTTCAAGAGAAACTCCTCAGAGGCAAACAAGCTTGTATAAAACCCCGCATTACAGATAGCTGTTATCATATCCTATGCCTTTACAAATACTACCTTTTCTTTATCTTGTTCTCTTTGGTTGGTAATAATTATAGCTGTATACTACTCTGAGACTGTTATAGTAAGGTAGCAGTAATGGTAAATATATAATAGGGATAAAAATTAATATAAAATGTTTTGTGGTTTCATAAAATGTGTGTTCTAGGTATTTCATTCATTCTGCAAAATAAACAATATTCCTAATGAAGTCTTATTCCTCAGAAATATTTCTTTTTCTACCGTCATTGTTCATTGGGTTTCTAGGTACAAGGAATTGGTGTAATATTAAAAAGTAACAACCCATTTTAGATGTGAATCTTTATCTCAGATTTAGGCTAATATGTTTTCAACCTGAGGCATTACTTGTCTCGTGCACAAGTCAAACTGCATTTGGTCTTTGCATGGGTTTAAGCCATGGTGCACTTTTCTAAAAGTGATATGTGTTATTTTCGACGATACACTTCCCTCAAAGTGAAATCTCTGGCATGTTGCCCAAGGAAGGTGTACATGTACATCCTGCCCCCAAGAGTGTAGCAATGGGTGTTATCTTGAGGGTGCACATGCCATACTTATTCCCTTGGATTGGTTGGTCGTCTGAGGTCACAGGTGTCCTGGTGGCCACTGCAGTTTCGGCTGGATCCATGATGAGCATGATGCAGAAATTTGAGTTGCACATAGCTTACGTGTTTGACACCCTCGCCTTTCATGCTAATTTACAATAGTTAGTTAATTAACAATAGGTAATTAAGGCAGAGTAATTTGTGTCCACTCTTGACAGCATTTTCTCTGTCAATTGTTTGACTTTGTGTTCATTATTTCAACTCAAAAAGTAGGCTTTCAATGGGATAAAGCCTATCTTATAATGTAATAGACAATAACGTGAGAAGGCTATACCAGGCACTCAATAATTATTATGATGCTTTCTTTAGAAGTTATTTAAAAACTGCTGTTTGACTC
>CATKHU010000294.1:30000-48981 GCA_949752735.1 Lumbricus terrestris
ATGGTTTATCCCCCCGGATAGTCTAGACCGGCTAATTCCATCCGGGAGGATAGATTAATTCATCCCCCCGGATAGCTTTTACGGGGGATACTCCGTTTCGTGTCACCTGCACATGACCTCTTGCATCGTATGCATTAATCCATAAGGAGTTTTTTTGGAAGCACATTAACCGGAAAATTAATGCATGGATGTGAGATATTATGAGTATACGTATACAGGCTATGTTGCTTGCATGGTACGCTTGCGTTAAATGACATTGCGTCTGAACAAAGATCATAATTGTATATGTTCATGTAATAAATCAAATCAAAATCAAATCAAATCAAAATCATTTATTGATCCCACAATAAAAACATAACAGAAAATAATGCAAGACAATTTATATTTAACATTGTAATGTATTCAATACAGAACTTTATTAGATAGAGAGGGGAGCAATAGGCCCTCCAGAAGGGACAAGTCCCGCTTAGTAGGGAGCCTATATACCATGATTAATTTAAGCAAGATGGTGGGGTATGATTAAATGGGGAAAGAACAGGCGCTATAGTATAGTACATAATAATTATTATACAGTATGAATAATATATGAAAGCATGTCTTAACTAAAGCTTAACTAAAGCTTAACTAATAAACAACAAAACTGAGATTAGGAGATGTAAATTAATGTGTGTGCACGTGCAAGGGTTTTAAAGTGGCTGAGGGATGTAACCAAGCGGATTTCTTTGGGTAAACTGTTCCAATTAATAGGGCCCTGGACTCCAAGCGAGAACTTACGGACATTAGTCCTAGCAAACACAGGTCTAAAATCATTACTGCTTCTAGTGCATATCAGGTGCGGTGCAGGATCAAAATAGGAAAAGAATGATGGTGGAAGGAGGTTATTAATATATTTGTACATGAAAATGCAAGTTTGTAGAAATTTAATTTGGGTTATGTTTAGGAGTTTGTGTTCGAAGAATAACGGACTGGTGTGTGAATTTGGTGGAGATTTAGTTATCACTCTTATGGCCTTTTTTTGAAGGATCCTTATATCGTTAAGATGAGAGTCGTATGTGGAAGTCCAGATCATATTGCAGTAAGTAAGATATGGGTATATGAGGGTATAATAGAGATCCCGTAAGATATGAAGTGGAAGAAGATAAGACACTCGTTTTATAATGCCTAGGTTCTTCTTAATTTTATTGCTAATTTCAAAAATGTGAGTTTTCCACTTCAGGTGTTGGTCAATGTAGACACCTAAAAATTTTGTTGAGGATACTTGAGGAATAACAATATTGTTTAATACAATTTGACTATTGTCATAGGGGATGGATTTTCCTATGGAACGAAAGACGATGCAATTTGATTTTTTTGCGTTAAGTGTTAATTTATTGCTTATAAACCATTCGCTTGCAGACATAAGTTCACTATTAACCAATTGTATTAAGTGGTCATATGAGGTATGGGAATAAAAGACATTAGAATCGTCTGCAAACATAATGAAATGTAGCACAGTTGACGAATTTGGCAGATCGTTAATAAATATTAAAAATAAGAGTGGGCCAAGAATTGATCCTTGTGGTACACCAAATAGAATGGGTAAAGGGTTTGAAAGGAAACCATTACATATAACTCGTTGGTAGCGATTCGTAAGATAACTAGTAAACCAATCCAATGAAGTACCTCTAATGCCATAGTGTTCAAGTTTAGTTAGGAGGATATTATGGTCAACAGAGTCAAAGGCCTTGGCGAGATCAAGGAAAATTCCAATAGAATATTCATTTTTGTCCATCGCAGCGGCTATCCTGTCTTGGATATCTAATAGGGACATTGAAGTTGAGTGTCCAGGTTGGAAACCATGCTGCGAAGCGTATAGGATAGATTTATGATTAAGGTAGGAAAAAAGGCGATCATACATAACTCGTTCATAAAATTTAGAAAAAAAATGGTAACACCGAAATAGGTCTATAGTTAGCTATATCATTTTTAGAACCTTGTTTATGGATTGGGACGACTTTTGCAATTTTGATTTCAGTGGGGACAAGCCCATTTGTAAGTGAGCAATTAATTATATCGGATAACGGTGAAACTAAAAATTCCATAATAGGAGATATGAGGTGAGGGAATAAATCATCCATTCCTGAACTATGAGTTGATTTGAGAGTTTTATTGATCAACATTATATATACATATGTAGTATATACATATGTAGATATTTATAACATATGTTTAATATATATATATATATATATATATATATATATATATATATATGCACTGTGTCCGGGGCAAAATGGACCCATTTTGTAAATATGAAAATAAAATATAGCAAATATATCCACCGATTTTACAATCCAAACATGCACCATTTTAATCCTGACAAATATTTGTCTCACAATGGTGATTATATAGCGCAGGTGAGTATATAGCGCAGTTCACTGTCAGTCTCCAAATGAAACAAAAGATGGACCACATTCACACGAACTCACACACTATATTATATATATATATTCATTCATATATATGTATATATATATCCACACACACTCAAATGTGATGAAAGCTTTTCTTTCCCGTCGTTTGTCGGGATTTAGATAGAGAGTTAGAAGGCAAAACATGCGAGAGGGGTCAAAAATATGGAAAATTGTTTTATGGTGTATATTTATTCAGAAATATGTCTACTTTCAATATCTGCAATCAGAACTTTTTAATTCAAACATTTAGTCAAAGAAAACTGACTTTTAATGCATGTGGTGTCAAGATTTGCTTTGAAACAATGGCTCACTGAGCATGTTTTCAAGGTTAAAATTCGCCATGATAGGCCGAGTTTTCAGGTTGTAGGACATTAGCCCCCCTGGACATTATCCCCCCCGGACATTATCCCCCCCGGACATTAGCCCCCCCGGACATATTCCCCCCCGATTTTGCGTAGGACATTAGCCCCCCCGGACAAAGTACCCCCTATGTGCAAATCGTAGAATAATGCCGTAACCGATAAGACTTGTTAAATAGAAGCTGGATGAAGGTATTTTTTTTATCTTAAATAGACGCTTTATTGATGAAAAAACGCAAGTTAAATAGAAGCTGGATGAAGTTTTTTTTATATCTTAAATAGAAGCTTTATTGATGAAAAAACGCAAGTTAAATAGAAGCTGGATGAAGGTATTTTTATATCTTAAATAGAAGCTTTATTGATGAAAAAACGCAAGTTCAATAGAAGCTGGATGAAGGTATTTTTAGATCTGAAATAGAAGATGGATTGATGAAAAAATGCAAGTTATATAGAAGCTGGATGAAGGTATTTTTAGATCTGAAATAGAAGATGGATTGATGAAAAAATGCAAGTTATATAGAAGCTGGATGAAGGTATTTTTAGATCTGAAATAGAAGATGGATTGATGAAAAAATGCAAGTTAAATAGAAGCTGGATGAAGGTATTTTTGATCTTAAATAGAAGCTGGATTGATGAAAAAATGCAAGTTAAATAGAAGCTGGAAGAAGGTAGTTTTTGATCTTAAATAGAAGCGGGATTAATTTAACATAGGCCCATTGTTACATTTTGTGCATCATTTCAGGTAATGATATCATAGACCGGGGGGGATAATGTCCTACCCCGGGGGGGATAATGTCCGGGGGGGCTAATGTCCGGGGGGGATAATGTCCGGGGGGGATAATGTCCAGGGGGGCTAATGTCCGTTTCCCGAGTTTTCATACGCCAACCGGCCTATTTCCTGTAGCCGTGTATACACCACTTAATAAATTATACCTCCAATATGCTATTAGATGGTCCTGGAAAACTGTGAAACCTGTTTAAATGACACGAGTTTTGGCCAAATATCAGACGCGTCATCTTAGCGACCATAATAATTATTCAAACCACGCCTCCGACCCCGCTTTCTGAGAGTCCTATTGGCCAACGAGACCGACCTTCGATCTTGACCTTGTGACCTAGCGAATCACGGAATTATTTGGTCATTTTTGCTGCCCCTTTTCTGGTTGCGTTCAGTCAAAAACGTTGGTTTGCGCTTGTTTCGGAAAGGATTTGTATAAAAATTATTTTACAAAGCGTAAAGTGAAATTGCGTTGTTAAACTGCTCAAATAGCGATCAGGGCAAGCTGCAGGCATTGTTAGATGAATGAGCTTACTATATTGATCGATAGGGAATTTGATACCGCCGATAGCTGCTAGCCTATCCTAAAGAGGGCAAATATCAACCGCTTTCTCAATTTGGGCAACCATGCATGCTCAACTGGCAATCTTTAATCATAATTACAGACCTACAACAAGCTTGATTAGTAGGCCTACTGACTTTGCTGGCTTAACACAAATGAAATCTATTCCTATACCGAAAGCGGTAGAAATAGACAAGACAAGGGCTTAAGCCTGAGTTAGCCCTATGAACAATTTCCAATTGGGTAAATACAGTCCTAATTAAAATTCTTTATAAGAATCTAAGGGGATCGCATAATTTATCGGACCAAGTCCAGATTCTTATCGGACGCAGTTGAATCGTATGATTGATCCTATTTAGGCTAGCTTCTCTGTAAGCGCATAGGTAAACATTAAATGTTTACCCATGCGAGTAGGACCTAGGTGTAGGCTGCCTCAAAGAAATTTTCTTTGATGCAGTCTACACCTATGTCCTTGCTGTCGGTCGCAATAATAAGATTAGTTTCCATCTAATTTAAATTAAGAATCTAAGTAGATCGCATAATTTATCGGACCAAGTCCAGATTCTTATCGCACGCAGTTGAATCGTATTATTAATCCTATTTAGGCTAGCTTCTCTGTAAGCGCATGGGTAAACATTTCTTTGAGGCAGCCTGCACCGAAGTCCTTTGCTGTCGGTCGCAGTAATAAGACTAGTTTCCATCTAATTAAAATTATGTATAGGTAACCTATACATACTAATTCTCATTCTTTTCTTGTACAGCCTTGTTTATTTGAAGTAGGCTATGTATACACCAATACATCCTATATCCTGTCTACGATGAAGCATTTGGTCCCTGCGCTTTGGACGCCTTTAATTGTTTACATTTCAATTCAATTCGGCAGTCGCCTGTAATTTCATTACAACTTTCAAAGTTGTAGATCGATTTTCATGCCGTTTTATGTATTTGATACAGAATATAGCCCTGTATTGACCAGCAAAATTGCAGAGGAATTAATTAATGGTTACTAAGGACTTTCATGACACGAATGTTTTGAAACTTTGAGCTCGATTTTCTCGATTGTTATTATTTTACAAATTACAGATTCATACGAATATAACTTCAGTTAGGAAAAAGATATTTTCATTCTGTAAAAAGTATTTTGAAGTAGAATATCTGTAGAATATGACTGAATAAAAAAGCCAAAATCGTCATCCGACGGCATTTGGAACGCTTGTGTCACAAATATATATATATATCCACACACACTCATGTATACACACATATACAAACAAACCCACACACGCACGAGCGCGCACACCCATATACAAATACTCACCAACACACATTCACATGAACAGACACACACACGCACGCACGCACGCACATGCACACACCTACTCACACACATATGCACACACACACACACACACACACACACACACACACACACCTGTATACATATATAAATACACACATGAACAGACACACACGCGCGCGCGCACATGGACACAGCAGAGTTGAAGTGTGGTTTTTTTATAAACTGATTGAATAAATCGATTAGATCAGCACTAACCATGGTCAGTAGAATCGTTTATTTGAAAATGAGGCAAATGCGGGTGGCATACACCTCGACACACCGGTGACACCGCACCCATGCTGTTACAATTAAAATTTGCTGAAATAACATATTAATAGGCCCGGTTGAAAATTTACTTTGAAATAATGCAATGTGTCGGCTGGATTTTGTGCATAATAATTTTTGAACATAATAATTATGTTCAGTTGCGAACCATCGGTTCTACATGTAAATGGATATATCACGTGCACGCTCGTAAATACAATCGTAGAAAGTGGTAGAAGTCTATTGTGAATCGATTAATCTTTAGAGATATTTACATTAAAGATGCGTTCCTTTCATTTATTTCATGATTTTCAGCTGTCTGCCCTTGATTGGAAAATTATACTTTATTTTGCTTGCCTTAGTATATATCCAAGTGGCGATGCCGGTGACACGAAACGGAGTATCCCCTCTGAAAGCTATCCGGGGGGATGAATTAATCTATCCCTCCGGATGGAATTAACCGGTCTGTATACTATCCGGGAGGGATAAACCATTCTATCCTTTTTTTGAAAAATGCCCATAATAAAAAAATTATGCTGTAATCAAAATTTAAAGTGACTCTAATAATGTTTTAAGTGTCCTAAGCAATGCTCAGATAAAGGAAACTCGAATTTATTTAGTGACTCTGAGTGTTCTTAAGTGTTCTAAATATTTTAAGTGCTCTAAAAACAGGGCAAACAAAATATATAGTAGGAATAAGCATACCTGTTAGTGTCATTGTTCAAAACAAAGCAGATGAAAACATTGGCGGATCCAGAAGGTTTAAATGGGGGGCCAATTTTTTGGAAAAAGATACAATTCAACCGCCAAAAAAGTTGACGACCTTTTTTTAGTCGGGGGTATGGATCGGGGGTATGGAAATCAAATGGGGGGCCACGTCCCATGCAATTTTTATGGGGGGCCTGGTATCCTGTTTTTCTCTCCCGCTGCATTTATTTGATGGCTTGTTGAAACCAAATGGGGGGCTACGCCCCATGCAATTTTGAAATGGGGGCCATGGCCACTTTGGCCCCCTGGATCCGCCCCTGGATGAAAATTAATTTGCAAAAAAATACACGCGGAAGCGGTTTTTCGACTTTTTTTTATTTGGGAGATACAGTTATTACGGGGGATACTCTATTTCGTGACACCGGCTATAAAATTTCACCAGAGTAATAGGCTATAGCCTAGGCAGGTCAAATGAGCTTCTGCGACTTAATTATGGGAGCGCCACCATTATTAACATCCGAAATTAACTCTAGGCGTATACTCAAAATACAGCAAAAGCTTATGTTGACGATACCTCATAATCGCCAGTGTATACAGCTCGCTTCGTTCGCCGTTCGATTCATATTTGTGCAAGCTGTGCATGCGTACAAGAAAAATAATGATTATGCAAGTAGGTCTGTGGTTTCCTTTCTTCATTTTCGCCAATGTGCTAAAATTTCGCTGACTGTATTAATGTAAATATACTTATAATTTTTTGACACGCAAACTCAATAAAAACAATCAACAAGCTGAGGCGGGCCAATTAAAATCAGTCCACGGGCCGCGGTTTGGACAGCGCTGCCTTAGACAATGCATCCAATATATATAGAACTGCCTTCGCCCAAAGAGACCCTCTCCCCCATCTGGCTTGGGCAGCGTAGTGGAGCCTATAGTGACCGAACTGACCCAAGCGACCAATTGCAGAGCCTCAAAGCTATGGGAGGTAAGCCAGCGAGGCTGCGCCCAATGTTACTCAGGTTACGGCTTCTCCGGCCAAAGTAGACAGAAGGCCAGGTAGGCCAAGGCTGCATGGCATGGTACGCATAAACGTGGAGGCTGGGCCAATTAAGTCCCGACCCGCGAGAGTGCGCCAAGTCACGCCCATATGGCGAGAAAACAGAGATGCACACTTACAGGCTGCAGTGCTAAGCTGCAGAAGGCCAGTTGGCCAAGCTCTAAGCCCATGCAGTGAAGAAGTCTGGCTATAAGTCCTGCACTCGCGCAGCTGGTATACGGTTATGCTGGCAAGAGTGTTTGGAAATTGGATGCATGGAGTATAATAGTAACAGTAACAGTAAAAGTATACTAGTAATAGTAATAGTAATAGTGACAATGATAGTGATAGTGATAGCGATAGTGATAGTGACAGGCCTAGTAATAGTAACAGTAAGAGTAGTATAGTAACAGTTATTCTAAAAGTAATATTAACTAATGTTTTGTGGATGACTGTTGTGTTGTATAATTGAATCCGTGACCTTTTTAATCCCCATCATCGATTGTCTTTCTCCAATTCGAAAACAATACGAAAACAGGGTAAAGAAGCCACGAACCTCGTTCGACACTCCCTCCATTCTTTCACTACGAGATTTGTCCATGCATGGATGAAGGAGAAGAGGAGACAGATGAGGAGAATGAGGACGGGGAAGGGAAAGTGGAAGAGGAAAGGGAAGAGGAAGGGGTGAAGAAAGGAAAGAGGAGGGTAAGGGAAGAGGGAAGGGGAAGGGGAATGGGAATGGGAATGGGAAGTGGAAGTGGAAGTGGAAGAGGAAGAGGTGGGGAAAGGACAAGAGGAGAAGAGGAAGGGGTGGGGAAGGGTAGAGAAGGGGAAGGGGAGGGGGAAGGGGAAAACGGAGGGGGAGGGGAGGGGAAGGGGAAGGAGAAGTGGAAGAGGAAGGGGAAGAGGAAGAGGAAGGAGTGGTAAAAGGGTAGAGGAGGGAAGGGAAGAGGAGGGGAAGGGGAATGGAAGCAGAAGGGTAGGGGTGTGGGTAGGGTAGGAAAAATGGGAAATGGTTGGAAACGGAAGCGGAATGAGAGTAGGCCTATAGAATACAGGAATCAAAGAGGAAAAAGGGAAATAGGAACTGCATGGAGGGAGAAATCCTTACTAAAGAAATTAACCGTATCGTTGTGTTTTGACGAAATCTCTGCCATAACGTGGACGGACTTGTCAAGAAAATGCGAGGCTGTAGCTATAGTTATAGCACTTGCAGTGTAGGCTATATAGCAGTGTAACAATCTTATGCAGTTCCGTAAATGGTTGCAGAAAGACATTTGATCTGAAAAACGCAAAAAAGACTACTGATGCTAACAAATAACTGCATGTATAGGGCCTACTAAGTAAGTACCAACTATATATACAGTAAATATTGCAATATATGAATAGTCAAGGATGATATTAATGTGGGATTATTTTGTCAATAGCATAAATTATACTTATTTGAGAATGTATACGTTCTTTTCCTTCAGGCTAGAATTATTCCCTCTGGCGAGGGGTCAGCCACTCGGATCCTTCTCCTCCACTTGTCTCTGCTTCCGGTGTCTTCTTTCTTCAATTTGAGCAGCTTCAGGTCTTGTTGTATCACGTCCTCCCATCTTTTCTTCTGTCGTCCCCGACTGCGTCGACCATATACCTCCGCTTGCAGGATTCTTTTGACACAGCTACCCTCCTCTTTTCTCATTACGTCACGTGTCCATACCACCGCAGCCTGGTCTCCCGTGCTTTGTCAGTGATGCATGCCACGTTCAATGTATACGTTCAGTCACGATTAATTATTAAATCAAGTCAAGCGTTAACTTTATAATAGTTAAGTACTGAAAAAAATACTCGCTAACTGCCTAAATAATTTGCCGTTTTCCCTGAATAATTAAGTACAGATTAACTAAAATCTATTGTTATTGTTATATATTCGGTGCGAATATATCACCTCAATTCCAACAATTTCACCTGCTTTCTGCATACATGCCTGCATAATTAGTGCATACTCATTTACGATAAAATACACGTGTACTTCGTGTGTGTGTGTGTGTGTGTGTGTGTGTGTGTGTGTGTGTGTGTGTGTGTGTGTGTGTGTGTGTGTGTGTGTGTGTGTGTGTGCGCATTGTGCACACAAACGCACACCACACACACACACACACAAATTCAAACCAGACACACTAACACTAAGTAACACAGAATCTGCCAACGCACCACCCCCCCACACACACACACAGCACAGACACACACACACGCACGCACCCACACATACACACAGACAAACATAGCACAGAAACACACGCACACACGCAAGCACGCACGCACACACAGACACACATAGCACAGACACATGCCCTTGCACGTATACCCGTGCACACATGCACACGTATAGCCTATAGACCTACTTCTGTCTGTATATAGCCGGTATAATTCTCTGCAACGTCATTGGCCAGTGGCCAATGGCCATACTAACCGAACGAAACAATCAACTCCAAATTACAATTTGCATAACGAACGTTGTTCTAAATTATCACATGCACAATATCATTCATATCATTTATCACACGATATCCAACATTTTCGACAATTCCATACGGCGGAAAGAAATAAATAATCTTCACAGACGTCGATTAATTATTTCTATACCTATAGGCCTATGTATACGCAGCGTCAAATCTAAAACGGCCTTGGCCTTAATATATTCAAGCCAATCACATTACGCCATTTGGTGGCGTCATGATGTTTAGGAAAATATGCCTCCAGTAAAAACTCTCCGCCTGCGGCTTTAAGTCGCAACCAATGGCTCTTCTATCTGCAGTATAGTGCTCATTGGCGCATGCCTCTCGCGCAGAACAGGATTGGATAATGGACTATATATACACTGAGTCCGGAAAAAATGGACCCATGCATTTTGTAAATATGAAAATAAATAGTAAATATTCATCGATTTTTACAATTCATAAACCATTTTAATCATGACATATTTGTCTAACAATTGTGAGAACAAAAACGTTTTTGTCGCAATAATGACGCCATAATGACGTTATTTGCATCAATATTCATTTAGCATGTCAATCATGCATGATTTCTGTTGGTGTATTGGTTCTTTTTAAAACGGAAATATATTTAATAGAACCAGGAGTGAAAATAAAATCAGCTTATTAAAGGGGTTGTGTGCTCTGTGAAAAAGTGGTGCTTGATATCCGGGAATATTCTCAACAATAGCTTTCACATTTCAACAAAATGAGTTCGTCAATCTGTTGAACTTTTGAATAGATCTAAGGAGACTATGTATTTCATTCTTCTTAATCTTTGGCCGCTAAACGGCCGCCCGCTTAAATCCCGCATGCAGGTAATAAGATTTGGAGACTGATGGATGAGAAAGCATACAAGACAAGGATT
The DNA here is from genome assembly GCA_949752735.1 of Lumbricus terrestris. Classification (NCBI taxonomy): domain Eukaryota; kingdom Metazoa; phylum Annelida; class Clitellata; order Crassiclitellata; family Lumbricidae; genus Lumbricus; species Lumbricus terrestris. The sequence continues at coordinate 40,878 of CATKHU010000294.1, forward strand.
ATAAGAGACATTGGAGAACTCCGCGTGAGCGAATTGTTAATGCATGCATGGGAGGAATTTGATCAGCAGGTTATCAGACTGAGTGCTGCTATAGGGCCTACTCCATGGCTATTAGCGCGAGCGTTTTGAAGCTTGCGTTGAGGCCGAAGGTGGACATTTTGAGCACATGTTGTAATATAACATAAGTCAGATATAAAAATTAAATGAAACTAACACCTATTTTTGATAAATGACATCTTAAAATAATATTGAAATTTTGGATAATTTTGTGTATTGTCTCTTAAATTTTGAATATTTAAGCAAACGACGTCATAATGACGTCATTATTAAGACAGCAAGTTTTATATTCTCAACATTGTTAGACAAATATGTCAGAATTAAAATGGTGTTTGAATTGTAAAAATTGGTGAAAATTTACTATTTATTTTCATATTTACAAAATGGGTCCCGTCTTCCGGACACTGTGCATGCATATATAGGACGCTCCGTCCATCAGTGTTTAATCTAGACGTCTCTGGGGGGAGTTCCCTCAGGATTGACATTACCCCACCCCCAGAAAAATTTGATGAAATGATATTTGTTATTGTTTTACATGAAGTGTTATAATATACCGTGATATTATTTATTATTCTATGATTATAATGACAATATTTACTACTATGATATATGATACTATCATGTTAAGATGACCGCTTAAAATGCTGCTATTGCAATGTTGAAATTCAAAAAGTTTCTAATGGGTCATTGAAAAAGTACAGCTATTTTGTTAAGATGACACCTTAAAATGCAGCCATTTGGAGTAACAGTCGGGACCCAATGTGGAAGTTCAGAAAGTTTCTAATGGGTTACTGAAGAAGTACAGCTATTTTGTTAAGATGACACCTTAAAATGCTGACATTGCAATGTGAACATTCAGAAAGTTTCTAATGAGTCATTGAAAAAGTAGGCCTACAGCTATTTTGAAAAGATGAGCCCTTCAAGTGCTGCTATTGCAATGTTGAAATTCAAAAAGTTCCTAATGGGTCACTGAAAAAGTACAGCTATTTTGTTAAGATGACCCCTTAAAATGCTGCCATTCCAATGTGGAAAACTGAGAAAGTTTCTAATTGGCCATTGAAAAAGTACAGCTATTTTGTTAAGATGACCTCTTAAAATGCTGTCAGTCCAATGTGGAAATTTGAAAAGGTTTCTAATGGGTCACTGAAAAAGTACAGTTATTTTGTTAAGATGACCCCTTAAAATGCTGCCATTCCAATGTGGAAATTAAAAAAATTTCTAATGGACCACTGAAAAAGTACAGCTATTTTGTTAAGACGACACCTTAAAATGCTGCCACTGCAATGTGGAAATTCAAAAAGTTTCTTGTGGGGAGGGGCACATCCTCTCCCCATACCCCTTCCCTCCCAGTCTCGGTGCTACGCGCATCACAAGCGTCCTTCGGACGCTCAATTGTCTCCCCCCCGAAACCTCAATTCCCCCCAGAGGAGGGGACTAGATTGTCCGTCCATCACGCATAGACAATGTATTATGGGTCTCAGACACATGATGACTGTGTCAATTCATTCATTCATTCCGAAAACTTATGTAGCGCCCCTTCAAGAAGCCTACTCAGAGACGCTCCCAGTCCAGCCACAGCTAAAAAGATAGGTCTTGAGCAACTTGTAGAAAGCAGGCAAATTATTCCGATGTATACTATAGCAAGCGTAGTGCAAGCGGGAGCACATTCCATGTGGACGGGCCAACAACCGAGAAGGCTCGACGCTGTCTGCATGGTATACTATAGCGTAATAGTCATAGCAATAGCAATAGTAAGAGTTATAGTAATAGTAATAGTATAATAATATTTGATTCGTTATATCTATAGGCGACTCCTGTCCGCTTTTAGATCGGTTTTTTTACCGGTGATTGTGATTTATTTTACTTTTACTGAATATAGACAAGCTTTCAATTTTAGGTAGAAGTATAATATTCATACTGGTAATGCGATTTATGAAATGGCTCAGGATAAGTAACTATATATACATAAATAGACGACACTGTATGTATGTATGTATGTATGTATGTATGTATGTATGTATGTATGTATGTATGTATGTATGTATGTATGTATGTATGTATGTATGTATGTATGTATGTATGTATGTATGTATGTATGTATGCATGCATGCATGCATGTATGTATGTATGTATGTATGCATGCATGCATGCATGTATGTATGTATGTATGTATGTATGTATGTATGTATGTATGTATGTATGTATGTATGTATATATGTGCACTTGTTATAGCGCCCCTTCAAGGTTTTACTAAAATTGGAAGCGCTCCCGAATACATGCATGCAGCGACTGAAGGAGTTACCCATGGCAAGGTTCTACGCGGCGGCTTGAGGTGGATTCAAACCTTCAACCATCCGGCTGCAAAGCAGCGAACATACCCACTACACCAGTGGTTCTCAAAGTGGTGGTCCGCGGACCGGCACCGGTCCGCGGAGTATACTGAGCACCGGTCCGTGGAACGGAGTTAAAATAAATTGTAATTATAAATGTGTTTATGTGAAACTGTGAAATTATTTAAATAGTTGTCCAAGACTTATCAAAATTTCTGTCCCAGTATTTAATCTAATTAAATAATTGAAAGCGCTTTATGTTCATCCATTCAAACAATTTAAATTCATTCTGAATTTCCTACGTCTATAACTGCAGTCAGTTTCGTCACAGTATACGGTTTCGTGTTTATTTTCTGTTGATCTATAATTTATTGTGAGCGACAGTCAAGTATAAACGCTGATCAAGCATTGCTAGATGTAGATTAGTAAACTTTCTTAAATAATATAAAATTTGAAATATAAACTATGTGTCTGAAGCATTTCAAAGATGAGCAAACGCAAACAAACCTGCCTGGCATAGGTGCAATCATGTCCTAAAAGTTGTGGGGGACCATAATGAATCACGTCCTAAAAGTTGGGGGGACCATAATACTAAAGTTAGGGGACCACTCAAAAGTTGGGGGACGCGTCCCGGGGGTCCCATAGGGTGGTTGCGCCTATGCTGCTTGGACAGGTTTATTAAATAAAAGGAGCGGCACAGCTGAGAGCGACGAAAATCATGAAAATTCTGAATTGGTTCAACTTTAAGTTTAACTTTTTAATTTGCAATTAAATGAGAATATTAGACTGAAAAATAAGTAAAATGCCATTATACGGGTTTTTAATTATTGAAACAAACCGCTAATTATAAATAGCCTTCTAATCAATGGCGGCGCGGCTGCGCCAGGATTTCAGTTTTGGGGGCTGAGTCCTCGCGGAGGAAATTTTCCATTCTAATCCGTCAAAAAAAATGTTGTCATCCGGCCGAAATCTCATGGAAATTTTCCATTTTCATCCGCCAAAATTTCTGACGACCTTTTTTAGTCATCCGGGTCAAAAATCGTAGAAATATTTCAGTTTTGCATGTCAAAAAACCCGTATGACCTTTTTTAGGGGCTTAGCCTTTTACAGGGGGGCTTAGCCCCTAGCCCCCCCTTTAGCCCCGCCACTGCTTCTAGTAGTCTTTGTGTTATACATGTAGGCCCCTTTTTGCGCTCGCCATTTCAGTTAGCGGTCCGCGAGCTTCACAGCTTCAGCAAAAATTATTGCCGGTCCGTAGCCATGCAGAAGTTTGAGAACCACTGGCGTAAAGGATGGTAATATCTACAGAAATTTATGACAACAGTTTTCATCGCTGGCGTTGAATGTTACTGCGATATCGATGGTTACTGCGCGAAATAGAAGCTTAATAATTTTCTTACGAATATAGACGACCTTCGACAGCGGCGCCCGCAGGCGTACGCACTTACGCAAGTGCGTACAGCAGCGGCGCCCGCAGACGTACGCACATACGTAAGTGCGTACAGCGCGAAGACTCAAAAGGTATGTTTTTGGAAAATTCTAGGTTGATGACTAAAAAAAAAAAAAAAAGTCGTCAGTTTTTTCGGCGGATAGAAAAGGTATGTTTTGGAAAAAATTCTAGGTTGATTTGATGACTAAAAAAAAAAAGGTCGTCAGTTTTTTCGGCGGATAGAAAAGGTATGTTTTTGGGAAATTCTAGGTTGATCACTAAAAAAAGTCAGTTTTTTCGGCGACCTAACGAAAATTTTTCCCTGTTCGCCCCTCCATTGAAAATTTCTGTGCGTACAAGAAAAAAATCCTGCGTGCGCCGCTGACCTTCAATGATATAGCGGTTTAAAGGTATACATTATTATGTATATTAATTTTTATGTCGCGAGCAGTATGTGGCTTGTTCTAAATTGCTTAAGTAATGATCTCATATATACGTGACAATGCGTGAGTGATTTGCCTATATAAATTTGAGTGAACACGTTTTAAAGGTGTATTAATTGTCTCAATTTTTATTGAACGCCAGTGATTTATGATTGCGCTATATATTTATTGAGTGAAGGCGTTTTAAAGGTGTCTTAATGGAGCGTTAATTGGCAGCGCATGGATATAATTATATAGATTACATTATTATTATTTATTATTCAGAAGTTTTACATCGTCCTATATATGACATCAATGACCGTTGACGACAATACAGAAAATATACATTGCAATGAAAAAATATTCTAGTATCCTAAAAACACCATCAAAATGCGTCCAGCTGTAGTTTCACAATTTCAGCAATATTCAATCTTTAACACCTTTTAAAAAAGTTCATCTTACATTCTCTTTGATCATTCATTGTGACAATAGAACCTAATGCAAATCAATCAACATTGTTATATATCAATTGTCTAACACACTAATTTTAAACTGTGACATTAATTGTGGCTACATATGTTCAACACATATAACTCTGGTCTCAAATACTAAGTGTTTTTAAAAACTGTTCATATCCTCTAGCACAATGCACATGTAATAAATTATATGTACATATATAATATGTATGTGTGTGTATATATACGCATGCAAATATATCACAATTATTCAAGGTTACTTATATGTAATTGAGCCATATAATTATAGCCTAACTTATAAAACTGAGCCATATATAACTTATATAGTGAAAGCATGCATTTTAAAGGTTTCTTCTAGAAGCGCTAATTCGTAGTGCATAAAGTTCATATCGTAACTTGCATTGAAAACTTTGCATGTTCTTACTGTATATATATATATATATGTTAACCTTCAGTTATAATAGTAAAAATTAAAGTGAAAAATTCGCATAAGAATTCATATAGGCTATAGTAGAGCTTCGCCGAGTAAAATGTGAACCAATATCTCTTACCGTAATAATGTGCAATGGCTGCCAAAAGTTGCTACAAATACACCAAAATTTGATGAGTGTTCGAGAAATCGCATTTAACTGAAAAGAAATTAGGTTGCGATGTAATACCAAATGGATTTTAAAAATCCCAATTGTTTTTCTAATGCCGAGCTAAGGACCACAGGTCAGGACAACGATTTATTTTTTAAATAGGCTAGTAATCTTCCTGTTTTAAATAGGAGTTTGTCTGTATACCATTTAAACGTTATAAGTTATAACGAGTAATTTATAGTCAATTGCGATTGAATCTGGAGTCATCCAATATAGTTATTTTATAATAAGAAGTAGGGGTCTGATGACTAATGCAAAATTAACATAATGTATAGCATCATTGTGACTTAGCCGACAGAATGCAGGTAGAACTAAGGTAGAACTCCCGAACAGTTCTGCTGCCATGGGTGACGGGTTCACACCAACTATTTAATTTGCACGAGACCCTAATTGTCAGTGTTTAATCGAGGCATCTCCCGCATGATTACACTCTGCAGTATTGAGCTCGTTTGTAATTTTCCGAACTCCCGTGCAAAAGTAGCTGCATGCTCTGAATCGTACTTTAGCACCCCGTGGCGTATATATAGTATCGAATATGATGATTAAAAATATTTTTAGCCGTTGCAGAACCCAGACTATAATATTGCAGTGACATTACTGAACTTTTGGCCACACCCAATTTGTTCAAATCCTTTGGGTTTTCATTCGGGAAGGGGGATTTCAACCTAAACCCCTATCCAATGTGCGTGTATGTGTGGATGTGTGTACGTGCACGCGTAACCTACGTGTGTATTTTTAGACCTACCGACTTCTCTGTCCAATCAATAATACTGTCCAAGGACAAGGACAAATACGGGCCTTGGACGCCACCTATCGAAAAGAATGGTACTAATATGCAAACACATCAAATCTCTCGCGTGATGTATCGATGCTTCAGATTAAATTGTCACACGCCATCTGGCGAATAGTAGAGCGTAGAATTAGTTGATTGATCACCTGCTTACAGTTATCGCTCGCCATCTTGCGAATAGAAGATGATACATGGCTTGTCAATGCATATCAATAAATTAGCTGTTTATTAGAAAGTCGGTCGCCATCTAGCGAATCATGAACACTACTTATGGTGACGAATCACCGCGATGTGGCGCCATCTTGTGAATGAACAGCTATCCTCAATGCAAAATGTTAGGCCTATTACTACGTGCTAGAAGAACGCAAGCAAACTCTTAAAATCATCGCCACTGTCTGTACTCTGGTGCCAGTCTAGAGCATAAAGAAACGAGGAAGGGGACATTTCAATCATCGTTGTCGTGACACACTGTTGCTAAACAGTGTTTAAATTACTAACCGGTTTAAATTACTGAATACTACGAAGTACCGCTAGGTCCGCTATACAGCTAGATACTGCCAAATATATGGAGCCAGGACTGACGAAAGAAATCGGGCCCCTATCGGTAGTGCAGTCACTGGTCCCAAAACAATACTAAGGCTTAATGAGACGCAAATTTTTATAGAAACAAATTGAAGCGATTCAAGTGCAGATACGAATTACAATTTTTTTATTAATTTAGGCCTATTTATTTAATATGATTTTATTCAGTTAATTGTTTAACTTTATTTCTAAACTGATCCCATATTATTTGAATTTCTCTGCAGTAGTTTATTTTAAATGGCGTGAATCACAAACTTTGCTATGACTGCTTAACCAGGGTTCCCAAAAGTCGCCGGGTCCCTGCATGGTTTTGCCCCTGCATGGCACCCTTCCGGCGGCCCTGGATATAAAGGGCTAGTGACGCTAGTCCCAAGCCAAGAAATGAGGAGGGCGACGCCAAGGTCCTTGGCAAGATGTCGTTGAACACTGGAAACATATTTAATCTAGTCGTATACATCAGTCACATAAGTAGTTTACAAGGAACAGCCGAACGTATAAGGTGGGGCGCGGTGGTGTAGTGAGTATGTTCGTTGCCTTGCAATCGAAGGGTTGCATGTTCGAATCCACCTCAAATCGCCGCGTATATAGGGACCTTGCATGGCAAGTCCTTCACTCGCAATTGCTCTGCGCTTCGGCTTGAAACTCCCATGCAGTGCTCGCGCTGTAGTCGGGAACGCCTCTGAGTAGTGAACTTGAAGGGGCGCTATAACAAGTCTATATACGCATACAAACAAACAGGCATTTTTGTTGAACTTTATTAAATCTGTTGTGTTAGAGCTATTCTGAATATTGAGGTTTAGATTTAACTAAATTTCCAAATGCAACGAACGAATAAATGTACACATGCATAGGCTGTTGACATATATGCAGTGCCGGCGCCAGGATTTCAGTTTTGGAGGGCTGAAGCCCGCGGCCAAATTTTCCATTTTCGCCGCAAAAATTTCTGACGACCTTTTTTTTAATTTAATTTTTTTTTAGTCATCGACCAAAATCTCATGAAAATTTTCTATGTTCGCCGCCAAATTTCTGACGACCTTTTTTTTTAGTCATCGACCAAAATCGTGGATATTTTAATGTAAAATAATTCAGATGGTAATTTTTTTAGGGGGGGCTGAGCCTCTTGTAGGGGTGCTTAGCCCCCCAGCCCCCCCCCTAGCGCCGCCACTGCATATATGCCATTATGTATGCTATATATATATATAGTCATGCCTGTCAAATAAATTGTAAAATCTATGAGATTTATAATCATATAATGCAAATGATAAATGTACACGATCTCTTATGAAAAAATCTACATATGTACGATATCTTGTACACATTAATTGTATCATGCAGTTCTATATATAAAATGCAATACGTTACATTATAATGTCGTTA
>CATKHU010000295.1:0-30000 GCA_949752735.1 Lumbricus terrestris
TGCTGGCTGCACTCTCAGTAGCGGCGCTAGGGGGGGGGCTAAGCCCCCCTCTGAAAAAGGCCATCTATTTTTTTCGCCATGTAAAAATGAAATATTTGGACGATTTACCCCCTTTAGCCCCCCCAAAAATGAAGCGGAAAACGGAAGATTTTGGTCGATGACTAAAAAAAGGTCATCAGAAATTTTGGCGGCGGAAATGCAAAATTTTTCCCCGAAAATCCAGCCCCCCCAAAAAACGAAAATCCTGGCGCCGCCACCGTGCACTCTGGTAGACTTGGAACAGAATTAAGATTAGAGACAGTCAGACAGACAAGCAGACAATGAAAAAGAGTCCGGCTAACTTGGCCTATCAGGGCCGGATTTAGGCATGGGCTACACGGGCTCCAGCCCATGGGCCCCCACCACTTAGGGGCCCCCACCAGTTGAAGTTTTATTTATTTATTTTTATTAAGGAATGAATCATAAGTGTACTGCAGTGGAATCTTAGGCTTAATCAGTGAGTGGTTTTGAATTGACCACTATCTGTACTCGTTGATATTGCTCACCAGCAGGTTTTAAGCATGACATCCTCAACACCTGCTGTTGACAGATTATATTTCGTTTAACTCAAGCTATGATGGCCCGTTGGTGTAGAGAGATACTGACACTGTCAGTGCATGCCAGAGGTATTCCCTGGACTAGTCAGTATACGCAGCAGACAACGAGCGAGACAGTCCTGGACTCCACCACCTCCCCACGAGTATCAGGTTTCCGAGTGGAAGATCCTGTCTTACACTGTAGCACTCCAGTGCTCGGCTGGTATTTTGACCCTAGTGACTCAATGCCCACATCTGTAGCAGTGGACATCGACATGTTTACTGTCATTACTGCGCTGTCAATGTCTTTTAGACCCCAGTCCTATAGACTCTACCTTCATAATATGCATGGGTTACAAGGTCACAGATGGAGTTTGCAAATCAGTAGACTATTATTTAATATAATTTGAAGAGTCTAAAGGATTTAAACCGACAGGCATGAACCGCATTGTAAATTGGCATAACGGCACTATATAATAGGCATATTAGATCTAGCCGACGAGAAGCTGTTGCTCTGCTCAAGGTTTGGTGTTTTTTTTAATCTAATCTTGAATCATGTAGGCCCCTATTATAGTGATGGAGAACTCCTCAACTCTGCGAAAAAGCTTGTAGAAGTTATGGTGACGACGTTGTGAAAGCCTTGGCAACGAGCAGTTCCCTTATTTTGTAAAAATGCTTCAAGACGAGATTGGAAGAACCGGCCTTGGCATAAGTTAGTAGCAGTTCATATAGGCCCTACCAAGTAGGCTACTCGACAAATGAGTTGAAAATTCACTTTCAAATGTGCAAATTATGCTGAGAATGTATTTGGTGTTCATGATGACAAACTGCAGTGCTGATTGCTCGTTTTCCAAGATGAAGATAATCAAACACATGTGAGACATATATCGACATTGCAGTGTTGAGCATAAAGTCATATTCCATGCCAGCTCTGTTTTAATCAGTTAATTAATGACTTTGCCAATAGAAAAGGGTCAAATACCTAAATGACCCTACTGAAATTTAGACTCAACTGTAGGCCTAACCGAGTTGTTTAACTGCATAAAGACAGGCCTATCAGCTTTATTTTTGAGGTCGCACATAGGCCTATGTCACAATTTTTGCTTTCTTCCTTCTTTGTTTCAGTGCATGCTTATTAAAATTTGGACAAGAAGCTGCTTAGCGTTTATCCTTTAACTTTTCATTTGAGAAATGATTTAGAAACTTTATCTCTCAGCAAATGATATTTTCAATTTGTCGATCTTCATTTATGTATTTAAAAAATTATTGACCATAAGTCAACAATTTAAACATTGCTTTTAGCACGGTTTGTCTTTAACATGTTATGACCGTATGCGTGTGTGGGGGGTTTGTTCCTGTCCGATACTGTGCATCGAAAACAAAATATAAGTTGCAGCAAAGGGCCCCACCATAGCGGGCGCCCATGGGCCCCCACCACCCTAAATCCGGCCCTGAAATACCTAAATGACCCTACTGAAATTTAGACTCAACTGTAGGCCTAACCGAGTTGTTTAACTGCATAAAGACAGGCCTATCAGCTTTATTTTTGAGGTCGCACATAGGCCTATGTCACAATTTTTGCTTTCTTCCTTCTTTGTTTCAGTGCATGCTTATTAAAATTTGGACAAGAAGCTGCTTAGCGTTTATCCTTTAACTTTTCATTTGAGAAATGATTTAGAAACTTTATCTCTCAGCAAATGATATTTTCAATTTGTCGATCTTCATTTATGTATTTAAAAAATTATTGACCATAAGTCAACAATTTAAACATTGCTTTTAGCACGGTTTGTCTTTAACATGTTATGACCGTATGCGTGTGTGGGGGGTTTGTTCCTGTCCGATACTGTGCATCGAAAACAAAATATAAGTTGCAGCAAAGGGCCCCACCATAGCGGGCGCCCATGGGCCCCCACCACCCTAAATCCGGCCCTGTGGCCTATAATAGGCCTATGTCTGCCTATACACGTATCGACTATATCTGCTTATGTTCTGTTTCCTTTTGTCCTCAACTCGTCTCTCTACAGTCTGACTGTCGGCAATTTGATTGCTATAGTAACGCCTCTTGAAACTTACCCGTTGATTATTTTTGATCTTTGAAAAAACGACGAATAATTTCTTTTTCACTTCGTTGATCGTTCAGCAACTGTTGTTCATCATCTTCTCCCTTATCTTCGTCGTCTTTCGTTACCTTTTGTCGTCGTTTTCGTCGTTTTTGTCATCTTCGTCGACATATTATTTTGTCGTCTTCTGCGTTTACTTCTGCGCAGTCATCGACTGAAATGAATCGAATGAGCAAATGAAAATTACGTCATTCCGCGATGATGTCATATTCGGGGATTATGACGTCAAGCGACTTATAATGTAAAAGAGGCAATCGCAGCGGGTGTAGTAATTAGGCCTACGAGACAACCTTCAATTCGTTATTCTGTGTATATGGGCCTATCTGAATAGCGTATTGAATCGTATTCCATCATATTGCCGTACAATAAATTTAATTGCAATTAGGTCGAGGCCTATTATGAGCATAATAATTCATCCTCAGACTGAAAACACGATTCGTTAACTTTGGTTCATCTTTTTTAGGACCTTTCCGATTGAATTATATCTGGGTTACCGGTAGGCCTACTTATCAAGAAATGTGATCTTCAGTGCGTTGCAGATAGGCCTATTCGCTCAGCAGCAGCGCAGGATATATTTGGTTGTCAAAATTCTTATGCACATTCATTTATCAAATTAGTCATCTGCAATCTATTAACTTAACAGATGTGTGCTGGTCTATACATTCACCTCACCTGTTTTGTGCATTATGACCCAGCTGAGGAGTCAGAAGAGCTTACGCGAATGAAAACATAAACTTATGTAGGCTACATGTATGCCTTTCAACGTCCACCATACATAGTCCACTTTCCATGCTGTGTGGCAATAACAGTAAGCTGGGGCGGCCCCGGGCAGGGTGGGGCGAAGAACCGAAATTTACCGGGTAAAGCAGGGAACCCGAAGGTGTAGAGTATGGGTGGTTGGTTGGCGGGATGAGATGGGTTGAGGTGAGGCTGGGTGTGGGCAGGGTGAGAATTGCCGGGGGGGTTGGGGGGTTTCGACCCCCCCCAGTCTTTCTTAGAGCCCCATGTTAAAGTATGTTTTTTACACCCCAATTCCAAGTGGATAATGGTCCAACCCCCCAGTTATTTTTCCACAATTCTCACACTGGGTGTGGGCGAAAAACAAAATTGTATATGCAACGCCGCGTACCCCAAGTTATCTACAACAGCCTCAATAGGCCTACAGCTGATCTCGACCAGGGATGCCACTCATAGCTTTTTCCACCTAGATCTAGGTTTTTTCGGCCTTGTCTAGGTTTCTAGGTTTTTTGGTCAGGATCTAGCCTTTTTTCTCAAGGCGGTTTTTTCGACTTTTTACATACAAAATTATTTTTTTAAAGTGAAAATGCACAAAAGACGTGAAAAAAATCGAAAATGTTGTGAATTTAGACCAAAAATTGGAAATTTTGGAGCGAAAGACTAAAAAAGTAGGTCATCAGAAATTTCTCGGGAAGAAAAAAGAGAGCAAATTCTAATCATCGAACGACTAAAAAAGGGTCGTTAGGAATTTCAAGCCGGAAAATTGGAAAAATCCATGCATTTTACAGGAAAATCGTCAATATAGCCTTTTCTAGCCTTTTTTTCGACCGGATCTGACCTTTTTCCAAAATCCAGAGTGGCATCCCTGATCTCGACCCGTTCCTGGCTGCTCTTGACTTGTTTACTGCTTAGTCAGTCGGGTGCTTATGAGCACTGTTCAACGGTTGGCATCGAAGGCTGCTGCTGCGATATACACGGGGTATGGGTAGGGTCATGGATGCCCTGGGGACTTGGATGTCGTCTAGCCTTTACGTCTTAATCCGTCCAAACGCTCAGTTCATATGGCTTGACACAAACAATGGCTTGCCAACAATCAATCTGGGTGACTGCAGCTCGCTTGATATTGGTCTACCGGTGGAGCGGTTGCGATGCCTGAAACGGTTTATTGATCGGCGTCGCTCCTCGTTGGGCGCATTTCTAGGTAGGCTACGACCATGTCTCTGAGTCTGAGTAGACTACATGCACAATGTTCTGCACTAGATACCTCGTCCAGAGCGAATTGTGTAGGCCCTATAGGGTTTTAGCACTGGAGTGGCTTTGCCTCCTTGGTTCAATGTTTTGGCCCCGTATACCTATCTCAGGGAGTTCAGCCACTCTACACAGAATCCGTTCCCTTCTATCCTCTGCGCATGGCGAATTCTTGTCCTCTATGCGCGTAATGTAATGTAATGTAATGTAATGTAATGTAAATCTTCGAGAATTTCTCAGCGCCCACAAAAGGCACGAAAGGAAGACCAGCTTATTCACCGGCGCTATATCAAATCTAGTCCGCAATAGCCAGGCCGGGCTGCCTTTTTCGTTTCGGTGCCAGGTCAAAGTCCGGGAGGTCAAGCCGCACTGCTATCAAGCGTCAGCGACGCGCTTTCTCTGTTGCGGGTTATGTGGTCTGGTTTGCATACCTACTCCTGCTGCCGAGTAGCCCTATGAGACACGTTCTATTGCAATCTTAAGACTGTCCGGTTTAGTCGAGGGTGGGTCGGGAGCGCTCCTGAGTAGTAACCTTGAAAAGGCGCTCTATAACTCTTCGTAATGAATAAATGAATGAGTTGTGCTTCAATGTCCCCTATATAATGTTACAAGCCGAAGAAGGTCTGTCTCATGAGGTCCATGAAAATACAATAATTCATTTCGTTATTTCAGGCTGACATGAACGCAGTATACGATCAAAATTCATAGTATGAACGGATCATCACAATTTATCACAGGAACCGAATTCGAATGTTTGGCATCCATGCAAGGTTTTCATAAAGTCATGCTTCTTATTTACCAACACCATCTTGCGAATGGAAGACTGAGAAAGGGCGGGCTCTTATATAGCGGAATCCTGCGTCCGTACGTGCTCATCCTTTGCTCTTCGTGGTTCTTCGTACCAGAGTGTATATATCCATTACCATAAACCTCTATGATCAGTTTCCGACCAAAGTGCAACATGGTTGGGCCTTTTCCATTGATCGAGGAACAGACGACCTTGTATAACTTGTGACTCCGGTCTTTATACCTGTGTATCAATGTCTTGTGTTACCAGGTCGATCCAGAGCGCCTCTGAATAACCTATACACATATAATATATGCCAAGTTTTCTTATATATATATATTTAATATAGGCCTATATATTATATCATTTAAGGTCTACATTGTATCTACACGCATTGTGTGCATCCGCGAGTACGATTTTTATTGAGGTTCATTAACGCAAATAGCCTAGGCCTACTTTAAGGAACAGTTGTTTGAAATTTCTATGAGAAAGGTAGCATATGTAAATAACTAAATATTCAAAATATATAGTAGGCCATATTTATATACATAAATACATGTGCATATACATGTGTGTGTATTGTAGCGTATTAAATCGCTATTATCTATCAAACTAACTTGTCTGATATTATATGTTAATTCTAAGTAGGAGTTAAGCTAGATAATTTAGTTGGCGTGTCTAGATTAATAATTTGGCGTCTAGTGGATTAGTAACTAGGAGACCACGAATCTTGCGTACATGAGCGAGGCAGTCATGGTGACGTCAAGCGGTTACTACGGACGCTTACGTAAGTGAAAACATTTGCATCGACGCGCAACCAATAAAAAGCATCGAAATGAGCGTAACGGTGGGAATTGAATGGAAACAGCCACGTCATTGAAATTCGACATAAACGGTTGATTCCTTACATGAACATTGAGAAAGATGGTTGTTCAGTTGTGGCTGGCAATTCATTTGAAGTTTATTCAATGGTGAGGATGATGATTATGCTCGTATCTGGTCGTAAAACAGTACGAGGCATTCGTGTGAGAGTAGAGGCGATTTAGAAATTCGAAGTTGCGAACTCTAACGTCCGTGAAGTCTACATTGTGATCGTGACGGTTGGTGAGACGATATTCGTGTGTTGAGAAACGATTTTGGGCTCGTTATCTCTGGTTGACATTTCAAGGTCATTTTCAATTGGGAAGGAAATTCTCATTGGTTGGAGTATGATAATTTGATGCTACGGAAGTATTGAATATTGTCTTGTCTGGTATTCGATCTGGATTCCACAGCTTGGCAGTATATCATTATCCTTCTTCAAATATAGCACGGGGTTGCTTATTTTCATACAGTGAATCTACGGAGAATCTGCAGAACTATTTCTTCAAATATAGCACCGGGTTGCTAATCTTCATTCAGTGAATCTACAGAGAATCTGCAGAACTATTTCAAGGCCGTTTTACACTACAGAAACGACATGTCATATATCTCAACTGTGGAACACAGATAAGCAATAAGACAGTTATAATTAGTGATACGCCAAATAAGTAAATAGGAATATTGCGTAATTGTATTGTGTATTTAATAGTTTCAATTATATCATACATTTATAAAGAATTGGTGTCTTTTTGAACAGATCATTTAAATGCAGTACATTTTCAATTACCCGCTAAAATAAGCATAAAAACGGAGACGTTACATGTATGTATAGGTCTATGTATCAAAATAAGCTTGAGCAACATAGCGTCGTTATAGGATTTCAAAACAGCACTAGGCTACACACGTGCTTATCTTTAAAAGATCTTTTCAGAAGCGCCCTAAAGTTTCGGGCTAGTACATACTTGATCCATATACATGTAATAGCCCTAGGTCTAGCCTATAGCGTAAATTTAAAAGACATTTCGCCCATTCAAACGGGCAGGCGTGGTGAAGGACCTTTTCCAATAGAATTGATCTATTGTAGAATGAGCGACCTTGGGGCCATTATGCCATATGCGGTCACTACAAAAAAAACGTGTGCAATACATTTACTTTGAAGATGTTAAATGCTATTATACCTATAGAAATATCTTCGTTGTAGGGGATTCTGTTACCAAATTATGGTCCGACTCTGTAGTAAGTGCTACAGTTATTGGCCTGAGGTGTTTTAAGTGTAAGTCTGTGCGTGTGAGGGTGTGGGTGTGTTGGTGGGTGGGTGCGTTTGTTTTCGAGCGGTTGTTGGAGGGCAATGGGAGAATGGAGCGGTTGATCACGACGTTAATTGTGTCTTATAACAATTGATTAACGTCGTCCTCCTTGTTTATGTATACAGGTCTGGGCAAGCCTGGCACCACCCGGGAAAGGCTGTGCTGGCGGGTGCAGCAGAAGCGCAGAACCTTTGAAGCCTACCGGCAATATGGGCCTAACTCTAATGATCGCAGGTCCCGCTGAATGGAGACAGCACTAACTCACTCTCATTATATAGAACCTAGGCCAGACCGGAAGGTCCTTACTGGCTCGCTTGGCTACACCGGTAAGGTCGAAGGCCGCGCGTCTGTACGCAATTCACTCTGTGAAAGAGCGTGCGAGTCGCCGTTCGATTCCCGAAGGTGACTATTTCAGAGATTCAAAAATCTCGGGCTAGCACGGTCCATCCACGGGGACCTAAATGGCGTGGCAACACTAATCATCTTCGATATGGCAGTGTTGTTAAACATGTAACAACGGAAGGTCCTTAGGGGCACCTATATACTGTCGCGCGAAGTAAGCTTACACCTCAGAAGGAAGATTTTTTCATTATGACCTAATTTAATCCAAATGGAGGTTGCCCATAATGTTCATAATGTCCAATGGTCATGCATGGACGATTGCCATAATTGCACAGACTACATGGACACAAAATGCAAATTAATAATTATTATTGTCATGAGCTACAATTCTGACAGCGCTTCTTCTCTGGACTGGTTTATGAATCAGATATAGTGATTTCACTCTACTTAATAATTGTTTTTTCGATAACCTATAATTATGCAGGCTCTGCAGGGCATAGGCTACTTAGTATGATAGGAATGTGCTCTCAAATGATACGTGTAGGTTATACGGCTGTAGCCTGTAGGCCTAGGCATAAGCATGCCAGCGCTTGAATGAATTTAGCCATCAATTCTGCCTACTGCTATTGTTGCGTGTGAAAAATCTTGTCTTACGACTATAGCCTATAAGATAGCCGAACTTGGACTTGATCAAATAGCAGATAACCTGCAGCGCTGCTTCACACCTATAGGGCCGACACAATGTCAATAGATTTAATTTATATATTCTGTGGTGCCATTCTTAGTCTATATTATTGCATGCCGGGTACAAAAGGCCTATTCTTACTCTTTGTCAATAATGACCATTCTATCGTGTAACTCGCTGCGTTTTGTCAGCATGTCCTATTAAACGAAGATTATTTCTACTAAACCAAGAAATATATTATAGCCTACATGTGTATAATATATATATATAATATTATATATTATACATTATAGGCCTACATGTATATAAACTAGGCGATAAATTGTAGTCCTAATCATATTGCGGTGTGTCAGTTTTAAATTACACGAAAGTTATTATGGAATATTATACTAAACTTATAATTATAATTGGAAATTTGCTTTAATTATTGAGACTATTTCTCTGCACTAGAGCAAAAGTACGTGTACATTGTACATGCATTACGCATATAAGCAAGCCAGTTATAAAAATAATAGGCTCAATCGTATTTTCGTGCAATATAGGCCTAGGCATACACACGTATAGGCTACATACATACACGTGTTGAGGCGCAAGATCACCTGCGTTCGAGTATTGGATATACTTGTATTAATCGGTAAAGACGACGCGACTTCTGATGGAGCAGGTCTGATTGTTGGCCTGTTCTAATTACGAGCGTGGCTGGTATTCGCATTGGATTGCGTTCTGCTACTCTGCTTTTATTGATCGTGCTACACGAGCCTCATATGCAGATAGGTCAGTTGGTTGGTCGGTGAATCGGTCGGTGTGTCGGTCGGTGTGTCTGTCGGTTGGTGTGTCGGTCGGTGTGTCGGTCGGTTGGTGTGTCGGTCGGTCGACGTGCTTCAGAGCGAATCAACTCTCTCCAGCTGTTATGATGAATAATTGCGCCATGTTTATAGATGCATGATCTTGTCTGACCAGCCGACCATGACGATTATGACCCCAATGTCTATTATTATTACTTGAATCAACTGAAGCATGTAGCGTGTGAAATAGACTACACTCCGAACTCAATACCATTGTTGACACTGTGGTCGGATGCAGAAGCACGGGATGTCAGGTAAGCCTATGATTAAAATTCTTTTGTCTGTGTACATTTCGCTCTGTCAGGATTGCAATATTCGTAGGTTGCCTGTGATGTGGTGTAATGTAAACGGCCTGTGATGTGGTGTTATGTAAACGGCCTGTGATGTGGTGTAATGTAAACGGCCTGTGATGTGGTGTAATGTAAACGGCCTGAGATGCGGTGTAATGTAAACGGCCTGTGATGTGGTGTAATGTAAACGGTCTGCGATGTGGTGTAATGTAAACGGTCTGTGATGTGGTGTAAGGTAAACGGCCTGAGATGTGGTGTAAATGCTCTGGATATTGTTTCATCTCTATCGGATTCCTAACATAACTCGACCCGGACCACCACGGACTACTCTCACGGATAACCCTTCTAACTCAACGCATTTGATCCTGATCTTATGGCAACTCGACCCGGACCACCACGGACTACTCTCACGGACAACCCTTCTAACTCAACGCAGCGCTCGTGAATAAGCTGGTGCCCCGCGCTTGGCTTTCGAGTGGCGCTTTAGAAATCTCGAGTTTACGATTACGATTACGATTAATGTAAACGGCCGATTACGTTACACGTGCAATTGACAAGCTTTGTCCATTTGATTCTTCTCTAAGTTCTCTTGGTTTTCTTATCTAACCTATAAGTATGCCTATGGATATTTCGAGTGTAGGACATTTCCCCCTGAACATTTCTCCCCGGACATTTCCCCCGGACATTTCCCCTGGACGTTTCCCCCCGATTTCGACTAGGACATTTCCCCCGGACATTTCCCCCTTAAGTCAATCCAGCTTCTATTTCAGATCTAAAAGTACCTTCATCCAGCTTCTATTTAACTTGCATTTTTTCATCAATCCAGCTTCTATTTCAGATCAAAAAATACCTTCATCCAGCTTCTATTTAACCTGCGTTTTTCATCAATAAGGCGTCTATTTCAGATCACAAAATACCTTAATCCAGCTTCTATTTAACTTGCATTTTTTCATCAATCCAGCTTCTATTTCAGATCAAAAAATACCTTCATCCAGCTTATATTTCACTTGCATTTTTTCATCAATCGACCTTCTATTTCACATGTAAAAGGTCTTCATCCAGCTTCCATTTCTCAAGCGCTTTTTCATATGTTGAAGACCATAAAAACAATGGTTTCCGCATACGGGGGGAGATGTCCTAGGGTAGGGGGAAACGTCCGGGGGAAATGTCCGGGGGAAATGTCCGGGGGAAAATGTCCAGGGGGAAATGTCCGTTCACCGGATATTTCTACATAATTAAATGCTCTGGATATTGTTTCATCTCTGTCGGATTCCTATGGCCTAGATGTTAATCTTCCGTATTCCGATTAAAAAAATGTCGATACAGGTGAGATCAGCAATGCTCTATTGTCCATTGGCCATTTGGTTAGCATCGCAATGTGATCAAAAACCCTTTGTCTATAATTATCAGGCCCGCATTAAGGCTAGTGCGGGCCCGGGTGCTGTGATAACCTTCCGGGCCCTTCTATCAGTCATAGATCCACCAGACGCATAACTGCATGTATAGGCCTACCATGTTTACTATTGAGTATGAACAACCTTACATGTAGCTTATATAAGGGTTCTAAATCTGAATTTCTCATGCAGCTTCACTTTGCACATCACAAGTATTATTAGTGCTTAAGTGCAAAGAAATTGATTCATTACAAAGAAGTAGACCGTGGGCGGAGTTTGGATTCAATTTTTTTGGGAGGGCTAACAATAAAAAATAATTTTGGCTTTAGGGCGGAGACTGGATCCAGAACGAGCGGTACCGATGATATTTTCATCGACAAACTTACATTTGTTAGTCCTTCGGTGGAAATTTGGTGAAATTATACTATTTTCCCAGGCAAACAAATTATGACCTTTTTTCGATCCTTTGGGGCTAATCCCTCCTAGCCCCTGATAAACTCAGTCCATGAAGTAGCCTACTAATTGCAGTTTAAAATAAGTTTCAAATTTTCAGGAGCATGTGCATGCCCCTCCAGCCCCATGTGGGGAGCCCATGATTACAAATTCGATATTACTGGCTATTCGGTGGCGGCGCTAGAGGACTAGGCCTAGGGGGCTAAGCCCCTAATAAAAGGCTAAGCCCCTTAAATGGTCATCCGGTTTTTTTGACCGGATGAATAAAAAAGGTCGTCCGAAACTTTGGCGGATGAAAATGGAAATGTCCATAAGATTTCGGCCGGATGACTGAAAAAAGGTCGTCAGAAATTTTTGAAATTTTGGCGGATGAGAATGGAAAGTTTCCTCCGCGAGGACTCAACCCATCCCCCAAGACTGAAATCCTGGCGCCACCTCTGTGGCTATTATGCCTGTGTAATATTAATCGATTGACCTGCGTCCATATTGCCCACTTTATGACATCACTGTTGAAAGGTCATAATAGTGCCAGAGAAAATATTACAACTGCAATAAGCTCTTGCGATTTCAACCAGTTTATAACAGTTAATTAGTTCGAGCTAATAAATCTGATGTGTGGGAGAACTTTGTCAAGATTTCGTCGACGATGACTTCGTATTTTTTAATGTTGCATCATTTTCGCTAAGGAATTTCTTCACTTTCGAAAATGTGGGCTCTCAACATTGCGGGCCCCTCAAAGCTGCGGGCCCGGTGCTGCAGCACCCTTAGCACCTACCTTAATGCGGGCCTGATATCTTATATATATTTCAGTAAGTCTGTGTGTTTGTTTGATTGTTTGATTGTGTGTTAGCTATGCACGGCTACAGTTTTGAAGCAATCGACCCCAATTTTTTGCAGGGGGTTCGGGGTCGACCCGACACAGGTTATTGGGGGGTCGGCGAATCTCTGCCACCATGGGGCCAGGGTGGGGGAGGGTAAAACCCCTCATTTTCCCTACTTTTTCAGCCGTTGCCATGCATAGTTTTTTTCCCGAAAACCAAAATTTCACGGGTGGCTTACCGGTGGAGGTCGGAGTGTGGTGGGTGTCGTGGTCTGTGGTGGGGGGTGGCTGATGGCTGGGGTGGGGGTGCTGTGGTGGGGAGTGAGGTTGGGGGTGGGAGAATTTTTTCACGAAAACCAAAATGTCACGAAAACCAAAATTTCACGGGTGGCTTACCGGTGGAGGTCGGAGTGTGGTGGGTGTCGTGGGCTGTGGTGGGGGTGGCTGAGAGCTGGGGTGGGGGTGTTGTGGTTGGGGGGTTTGGGGTGGAAGAATTTTTTTCTCGAAAACCAAAATTTCACGGGTGGCGTACCGATGGAGGTTGGAGTGTGGTGGGTGTCGTGGGGGTGTCGTGTGGGGTGGGGGTGTGGGGTAGGGGGGTGGGGAAGAATTTTTTCCCCGAAAATCAAAATTTCACGGGTGGCGTACCGTTGAGGTTGGAGTGTGGTGGGTGTCGTGTGGGGTGGGGTGGTGTAGGGGGTGGTTGGGAAAGAAATTTTTCCAGAAAATCTAAATTTCACGGGTGGCGTACCGGTGGAGGTTGGAGTATGGTGGGTGTCGTGGGGTGTCGTGGAGGGTGTGGGGGGAGGGGGAGCATGGGGGATAATTTTTTCCCCGAAAACCAACATTTCACGGGTGGTGTACCCGTGGAGGTTGGAATGTGGCGGGTGTCGTGGCCTGTGGTGGGGGGTGGGTGAGGGCTGGGGTTGGAGGGGGTGATTGGGGTGGGGGTGGGATTATTTTTTTCACGAAAACCAAAATTTCACGGGTGGCGTACCGATGGAGGTTGGAGTGTGGTGGGTGTCGTGGGGGTGTCGTGTGGGGTGGGGGTGTGGGGTAGGGGGGTGGGGAAGGATTTTTTTCTGCGAAAATCAAAATTTCACGGGTGGCGTACCGGTGGAGGTTGGAGTGTGGTGGGGTGTCGTGGGGGTGTGGAAGAGGAGGGTGAGCGTGGGGGATAATTTTTTTTCCGAAAACCAACATTTCACGGGTGGTGTACCCGTGGAGGTTGGAATGTGGTGGGTGTCGTGGCCTGTGGTGGGGGGTGGGTGAGGGCTGGGGTTGGAGGAGGTGATTGGGGTGGGGGTGGGATAATTTTTTCCCGAAAATCAAAATTTCACGGGTGGCGTACCGGTGGAGGTTGGAGTGTGGTGGGTGTCGTGGGGTGTGGTGTGCGGGAAGGGGTTGGGGTGGGGTGGGGGCGGGGATGAAAAGGGAAGCGCTTTTGCCAGTTCGGATTTCACGGATCGCGTACCGGTGGAGGTCGGAGTGTGGTTGGGTGTGGTGGAATGTGGTGGTGGAGGGTGGGGTGGTGAGGAATGGGGAAGTGGGGTGAGTTGGGGGGCAGGGTGGGGTAATTTTTTTCCCGAAAACCTAAATTTCACGGGTGGCGTACCGGTGGAGGTTGGAGTGTGGTGGGTGTCGTGGGGTGTGGTGTGCGGGAAGGAGTTGGGTGGGGTGGGGAGGGGGCGGGGATGAAAAGGGAAGCGATTTTGCCAGTTCGGATTTCACGGATCGCGTACCGGTGGAGGTCGGAGTGTGGTTGGGTGTGGTGGAATGTGGTGGTGGAGGGTGGGGTGGTGAGGAATGGGGAAGTGGGGGTGAGTTGGGGGGCAGGGTGGGGTAATTTTTTCCCCGAAAACCTAAATTTCACGGGTGGCGCACGGGTGGATGTTGGAGTGTGGTGGGTGTCGTGGGGTGTCGTGTGGGGGTGGAGGGGTTTGGGGGGTGGGAGTGGGGAAGAAAATTTTTCCGAATATCTAAATTTCACGAGTGGCGTACCGGTGGAGGTTGGAGTGTGGTGGGTTTCGTGGTGTGTCGTGTGTGGTGGGGTAGGAGGTAGGGGGTGGAGTGGGGTGGTGTCGTGCCGGGGTGGGGAGTGTGGGGTAGGGGGGTGTGGGGGGAAGAACATTTTCCCCGAAAATCTCTATTTCACGGGTGGCGTACCGGTGGAGGTCGGAGTGTGGTGGCGGAGTGTGGTGGGGTGTCGTGTGGTGGTCGGGGTGGGGATGGGGGATTGGAGGGGGAAAAATTGGGGGTTGAGGAAGGGAGGGATTGGCCGGGAACGAACGAATCCCAAACTTCCCGGGCAACGCCGGGTACCCCAGCTAGTTAATTATATAGGACTAGCTGTAATCGAAATATGAGATTTCAAAGTCAGCCATGGCCGCCATTCCGCAATTTCCAGTCATCATGCAGTAGCCTACCCGGTAATGGACAAGCTATACCAGCCTCTGCTGGTAACCTACTCTTGAGGTGAAGGAATAAGCATATCCACTGATCAATGGGTGCAGGGCATACATGTACTCCTCAAGGAATGGATCGTTGCAGGGTGTAGAACGGGTTAAAGTGTCCTTGGCTTCCTCAACTGGGCAGATTTTCCTTCAAACGCCTTTCCATCTGCTGTGCTTGGAAGAGAGAGACAGAGACCTAACGACGAGGACTGATTTGCCAGGATTTTCGCGTTTGCTCTGTTTAATCAAATTAAATACCGATGCAGCGTTACTACCTAGAGTCTGACGAGTGATGATAACGACGACGGCGACGACAAAGATAATGAATATGACTATGATGGTGTTGGTGATGGTGCTGGTGGTGGTGGTAGTGGTGGTGGTGGTGGTGGTGGTGGTGGTGGTGGTGGTGGTGGTGGTGGTGGTGGTGGTGGTGGTGGTGGTGGTGGTGGTGGTGGTGGTGGTACGTGGTGGTGGTGGTGGTGGTGGTGGTGATGATGATGATGATGATGATGATGATTATGATGATGATGATGATGATGATGATGATGATGATGATGATGATGATGATGATGATGATGATGATGATGATGATGATGATGATGATGATGATGATGATGATGATGATGATAATTATAAAAGATATGGAATTTCCTTGCAGTCTTGGGTAGATTTTCGAGTGGATCTCTCAGGGATTTTCTCGTTACCTAAAGACTTTCCTTGTCACACTGAGGGCGCTGCAGAATAACCTACATGTATTGCTGCCAGCGACACTCCATACAAATGTCCATAATAGGATAAGAGATCAAATGAAATCAAATGAAATTTATTGGTGAGTAGTTTGATTGTAAGACAGCGCTAGAGGGATAGATATCGATAGGAAGCATCTGACAGCGCTTCCATGTGGCAGCGCCACAGCCTCACGAGAACCCGATGTAGGCCGTATACTCATCAAGCTGCAAAGGGTCAAAGACTGAAAGTGGTTGGTCAGCGAGAGAGAGAGGCAGACAGACAGACAGACAGACAGAGACAGACAGACAGACAGAGACAGACAGAAACAGCGAAAGACAGAGACAGACATAGAGAGACAGAAACAAAGGCATACACGGGCAGAGACAAAGACAGAGACACAGAGAAAGAAAGAAAGCGAAAAGTGTTGGCACAGTTTGATGCCAAACGACACTATGCAGTATGCAGGACTCGCAGGAGTACATTGTAGCTATAATAATTGCCACGACTGAATTAATTATATGTGTAAATCTAGATGGATACAGCAGCAGATGTTGACTTTGTGATGCTATTATGTCATGCAAATTGCACAATGCAGATGCGGTGCGATGATGATGGCGATGCCGTGCTATCCAAATCGCGTCAAGTGCAAAGGTCAAGGCCTGACCTTTGGCTACATCGATCGACCAATCATATCAACAATCGACACGAGACGAGCAGGTCCAGGTCGGTACATAATATATATATATATAATTATATATATAATTTTATATATATATATATATATAATTATATATGCAGTCACTCTCGTTCTCTTAAACTTCCTCTCGACCTTTAGTCGTAATTCCATCAACACAGACTGCAGCTTGCGTGCTGCCTTCAGGAAGTCGATGTGCAGTTTGCGGCGTCCTTTGGCTGCTAAAATTTTAAGTCGTCTGATTTTCGGATTTCTTACGACGGATGACGTTGTAGGCCTAGCCTGGAGCTTCTTAATTGCTTGTCGTAAACCATGTAGACCGACCTATGCTATAGACCAACACGTGTAGGCCTATACAAAGCACGGCGCGTCTTTTAACGGAATACTGCATTATATTATGCGATCCTTGTGCGTCGGATGCCTCTATACAATAGTTTTTGCATGTAATTATCATGCAGGTGAGTTGACGGTCTTCTGTTTGGGTCCGTCTCCCGATTGGCCTGCTCTAAGCGAACTGAAGGAAGAGGAGAGCAGCAGCAGCTGGGTCAACGGAGGCGGAGGTGGGGGATTGGGCAGTGGTGTCTTCACTCTCATCGTCCGACCTCAAGACGTCGGACTGCACAGGCTTCACATCCGGTATAACGGTCAAGACGTCACAGGTGAGCATCGCAGGAACATATGCAGTGCACCTCAGCGGTCCGGATGAAACAGGAAAGCGACGCATGTTCAGCTGAGGAGGGGGAAACGTGAGCGGTTGGAATAGCCTAAAGACGTGCATGTAGCCTATATAAAGAAAGATTGCGATGAAAAATGAAAATTGAAAAACCTAATGCTGCTGAATCTGAGGTAAAGGAACAAAACCGGGTGAGGAACTTGCGAAAGGTTCATCCCCTGCAGACAACCACGTCTATCAAACCCACAGTAGTTGCAGATGCACGTCTAGCCATTCTTATCAAAATAATGGTGGCTTGATATGCGTGTCTAATCAGGGCTGAACAGGCGAAGCTGGCAGGTTGAATTGCAGTCTCAAATAAGACACGAGACCATTAGCCTGCATATTAGAAACCAAGCGCTCTATCCGCTCATCTACCATTCTCCCATACGACCCTACAGAGTGCAAGAATTGGAGTGTATAATAAATATTATATGAATGGTTGCAATGTAATTATATTGCTTAGCGTCGGATTAGGCCTAACCGTCGTCAATTCCCTCAATTTTTGCTCACTCACACTCACACATGCAGTTGCTCACTCTCGCTCACTCACTCAGTTGCAAAGCTGCAGCCGTCCTGCCGTTCTCCCCAAATCTTCTTTATGTTAGATCTATAGGCTATAGCCTATATAGGCCCTACTTCGAGTAGGCCCACCTTTAAAAAAAATTACGGTGTAAACAATCAGGGTAGTAGCATGATCCTCGACCAACGCAAATTGTAAAGAATTGTAAAAGTTACGAAAATTCCTGGAACAAATTGGAAAACTCTACGAAACATAATAGGCTAGGTAGGCCTAATGGTCGTCTATTTCGCTCAGAGCAAATTAATGTCACTCGGTCTTTTTACAATTCCGATTGGTATATAATTATAATAGGCCTAATCACTGAACCTCATCTAATTCTCTGTGAAGTTGGTAGCTATAGTCCTACTGAAAACTATTTGCTAGTTTATTCGCATTATAATATTTATTGCAGGAAGTCCTTTCCGTCTTCGAGTCTCGTCGGCAAGTCTTCTTACATTCAGTGGAAGTGGACTTCAAAATGGACTTCTGGGACGATTCGAACCGGAGTTTTTAATAAACACGGAGAAAGCGGGAAAGGGTGACATCAAGATAAAAATTGGAGGACCTAGAGGTGAGCTTAGATAATATGGATATCATCGCCTCAGAATTATAATAATTATGGACTACGTTCAGTTTTGAGATTTCCGAGAAAAACGATCGAGGTAGAATTCTTTTAGCGCGTCATAGAAAGGAAGAAATTCGGTGCACAGCAAATTTCAGACACAGTCGTCATATAAAAGCATAAACACAGTAACATTGCATTATCAGGTACTGTTGCCCACACATTTGCTTCTCACAACTATATAATTATGCAAGTGATAGAGCCAAATTGAAGAGAAAAGGCCAAATTTGACTTATGCTGGGGATAGACTACGCGCTTTGTAAGCTTATAGCCTAAACATCTCTGTGGAATTTCTCAGTTAGGGGATTAGGGCCAGGGCCGGATTAAGAAATGTGGGGGTCCTGTCATCGGCGCCCGCAGAAATTTTAGCAAGAGGGAGCAAACACAATGGTCACAGTTAATTTTGTAGCAAGAGCTTTAAAATGCAAATCAGAAAATTAAGAACACTTTTTTCAAAGAAGTTTTTGTATGCCAATTTCTCAGTTTCACTTTGTGTGGGCCTATCATGAGTAACATCCGCGGTTCAGTGCGAAGAGATTTGCTACAGCCCCAAAACTATTAGTTTGAAAATAGGAAGTCGATTTTCCAGGGGACAAGTGCCCACTCTTGCTCCTATGTGCGGGCGCTCATGGGCCCTGTTCGGGAAATTTTTGTGCGGATCTTCGGCCGAAAATTCTGATTAGGCCTATTTCCATCCAAGAAAGCTTTTTTTCTCTTTTTTTAGTCGTTTTTTTATATTTGCTAAAAATCTGGCATGTGTGAGGGCCCTAAAGTGTGGGGCCCCTGTTCGGCCGAACATGTTGAACATGCCTTAATCCGGCCCTGGTTAGGGCCTACATATTGACCAAGGCATTATCGTGGGGCACGGTGGTGTAGGGGTATGTTCGGTGCCTTGAGCCGGAAGATTGCCGGTTCAAATCTACCTCAAGCCGCCGCGCAGGGACCCTGAGCAAGTCCTTCACTCGCAATTGCTCATGCGTTTTGGCGTGAAAATCCGATGCAGTGTTCGCGCTATAGCCTAGTCCGGAGCGCCTCTGAGTGGAAATGTTGAAAGGGCGCTATAAAACGTGCTCAACTGCTCATGTATAACCTACATTTGGAATAATCAGAAAGGAAATGTTGAAGTGTAATCATCAGCAAAGTGCCTCATCGTTTCTCACGTGACTGTGGACGTTCTGGTTGAAGGAGAAATTCATAGTTTGAAATGTCACGGCCGTATTATTGTCTTAACGGCAGGGCTTATTTTAACGTTCAGTTGTACACAAAATGTGCAGTTCTATAGATGGATTTGTGCAGTTATGGTCTATGGAAGCATTTCTGTAGGCCTAAGTAAAAATAGTAAAAAAAAGGTCACTGTGCACCCGATTGGGAGTAATTTAGCCTACCATGTAGGATGGGAAAAGAAAGAAGAGATTGTGCAGTTCTAAAAATTCATTTTTGAAAGCCATATGCTTATGATCGGTCTACATCAGCAGACGTAGCCTATATAGACTCTAGGCTACTCTGATTTTATCCTACTCATACTATCATACATGCACGTGCCTATTAGACTATTCATTAACTTCTTCCAACGACCGATTCTCTAGCGTTAAAAACGCACATTGGTGGGAGCTACATTATAACAATAATTAATTATTATAGCTCATAGTTGACTGGCATAACCAGTTGTCAGTTGTTCTCTGTTGAGCGCGAAATTGTTCGCAAGACATTTTATGTCAGCAACTTATAGGCTGACAAAGAACGCAAGGCGTCTGTATAGACCAGTGGTTCCCAAAGTGGTGGTCCGCGTACCGGCGCCGGTCCGCGGAGGTATGATCGCCGGTCCGCGGAGAAGAATCAAAAATAAACAAAATAAACTGTAATTACTAGTTTATTTGTTTGAAATTGTGAAATTATTCGAATTGTTCTCCAAAATTTATTCAAATTTATCTCACTATTTAAAAATTTGAAATAAATCAACGCGCCTTATTTTTAACTTGCCAGATGGCGAATTCCAACAATTTAATTTTTTTCTAAATTTACTACATCGATGATTGCAGTCAGTTTCGAGCTTATACATTTAACTAGTTTAAATATAAACAAATGTCTTTGAGTAAATAAAATGAGCAAACATTAGCAAAAAAACAATCTGGACAGGTTTTTTAATATAAAAAAGCGAATGAGCCTGATTGCTCAGAAACTCAGAGCGAAGATTATAATGATTCAGAAGAGCTATACTGCTAATAGGCTTCTTGTTCGAACACGTCCAATGTGAAAAATAGGCAGTTCAAGTGAAAATATTCATAATAAATCTTAAAGAAATATTTTTTTCTAGGACATGTGAATGTAGTCTAATTTTAAATAGCCGTAGGCCTATATTTTAGTATTTTTTTTATCATTTTTGGTCACTTTTGCTTGCCATCGCCATTTAGGCCTAAGTTAGCGGTCCGCGAGCTTCACCAAAAATTATTGCCGGTCCGCGACCTGCTGAAGTTTGGGAACCACTGGTATAGACTATAGAAACGTTTTAAGGTAAAAGTACACGGCGCACGGTTACAGGTCAATCGCTATTGAAGAAATATCTTTGACTTTATAAGGTTGAATTAAGATCGTAATAATAGCGATCTGTCATGAAGTCAATCTGTACAAAAGTCTGGAAAATGTTTGATTGCTGTCTCGCGTATATGACTATTATAGGTCTGCAGCTGTATAGGCTGCATAGGCCTATCTAGAGATGACTGTGCCAATTTCTCATCTAGGCCTAAGTGTTTGTGTCAAGTCACCAGGGTGAGAATTGCCGGGGGGGTTGGGGGGTTTCTTCGACCCCCCAGTCTTTCTCAGAGCCCCATGTTAAAGTATGTTTTTTACACCCCAATTCCAAGTGGATAATGGTCCAACCCCCCCAGTTATTTTTCCACAATTCTCACACTGCAAGTCACATAATAGGATCGTTCATCATAGTATATCAAAACCGATTTATTTTCCAACTCTTTTCCAAATGTGCTTGCCACCTCGATCGTCTGTTTGTCAGTCGTCTGTCTGCAGTCTCCTATTTCTATTGCAAACCTCTCTTTTCTACATAATATTGTATTATAACCTATATATTATATTAACAGCTCTCGCTTTCTCACTATAGATAGCTATCTCTCTCTTTCTCTCTTTCTCTCTCTCTCTCTTTCTCTCTTTCTCTCTCTTTCTCTCTCTCTCTCTCTTTCTCTCTCTCTCTCTCTCTCTCGTTCGCTTTCTCCTCGTCTCCGCTCCCTTCTAAATTCCATTTTCTTCTTAGATCTTACAAATACTTGAGCTTTTTTGGCTTCACTTGGGTAAACCTTCTTTCATATAGGCCTACTCGACTATAGGTTCTTACTACATCAAGATTAATGCGATTCTCAGTGCTCAATTCATGTGCCTTACAATTAAACACCAGCGCATTTTCAACCCCTTAGCCTACTGGTAGGTCCTATCGCTGGGCTTCAGTCACCAAAGCGGGTCAATAATTAAATAGCACGTTCTCTGTTCGCAGACTTCTATTAGGCAGCTGGTCTCGTACTTTGCAATGGGCATCATTGTAAGCCTATAGGCCCTACATGTAGCTCTTCGCACGATGCCAAGTGTTCTTGCAACCACCGTTTATTCCAGTCATATAAGACGGTTCTTTTTAGCCATGCAGAGTTGAGTCGGGATCGAATGTCCTTTGGTAGATAAACATGAATGGCGCAACATAAGTGTCCGATATCAATAGATGAAAATTTAATAGCTAAAGATAGGGTGGAAATAGATTTCAATTGAAGCTGCTAATTAAGTTTTATTTCACTGAATAATTGATAATTAATTTGCTTTGTGCTTAACTTCCGAGTCATGTTGCCTATCTGCCATAATGAAAATATTATTCATAAAGGAGGAAACTATACCGTGAATTTGACTTGTCGCATTTTGCATGCACAAAAACGTTTATAGTTTAATCTTTAACAGAAGCATTAAAAATCAATATAGGTCCTATTTGTTTTAAGCTGGTCCAACAGCCTGTTTTGTAATAATTCCAAAGTCTTCAGACCAAGGTCTATTGCTAGGACGGTGCTCATGCACATATGTCTAGTATTGTAGTGTAGGTTTATATATAACTGACATAATCGAACATTTAGAAAATGTCTACGGAGGCGCTTCAGAGACGCTGTCAGTCTCAGTGAGTAAGGCCATGAGAGAAGTAGCAGTCTTTGAGGAAAGCAAAGTTGATTAAGAATTTGCCAGTTTTAATTCGAGCGCGGGTAGCAGGAGACGGTTCCTTTTCAGAGAGAAGGGCCAATTTATGTATAAAACATCTGGACTGAGATACAGCGCTGTTCTAGCATGAGGAACTAATTAGAAGATCAATCTGTTGGAAGGGCGAAGTGGACGATGCAGGCGGCCAGGGCCGGATTAAGGGTTGTTGGGTTGTTCAACATGTTCGGCCGAACAGAGGCTCCTACACTAAATTATACCCCGCAGTCGATCGAGTCGATCGATCGAGTCGATCATAACTCGGCCAAGTCGAGTCGATCGAAAAATCGTCGACTCGATCGACTTGCAAGTCGAGTCGATCGTGAGTCTTGCAAAGTCGAGTCGATCGAAAAATCGTCGACTCGATCGACTTGCAAGTCGAGTCGATCGTGAGTCTTGCCAAGTCGAGTCGATCGAAAAATCGTCGACTTGCAAGTCGAGTCGATCATGAGTCTTGCTAAGTCGAGTCGATCGTTGTTTCATCTAATCGAGTCGACTTAGAAATATTTTACTTATGCCTACTCTTTCTTGAAGTCTCAAAGTGACCTACATAATATAATGACGTAACTCAGTTTTTACACACGAGTGCAGCTAATGAACCTTTTGGCAGCTGGCGACTTCGTGTTAGTGGAACTGTGAAAGTTGACCATAGACGTACGTTTTCGATTTGAGTTGAACGAGTACAGGGGCGGATACAGAAATTTTCGACGGGGAGCCAAATTTTTGGTCTTGGGCCGCAAAAATGTTTCGTTGGTTTTCCGCCGAAAAATCTTTTTCCGTCTTTCACCCCAAAAAATTATAAAAACCTGTGGCAATTCCGGTTATTTAAAATTTGATGACTTTTTAGTCATGTGCTACTTTCTCTCTCACCTTCCTGTTCCCGTTGCGTTGATTTACAGCTTCTTGAAACCTGATGGGGGTAGGGTCACGTCCTATGCAAATCTCTGAATGAGGTGTGGCATTGCTGGATTTCCACCCCTTGGATCCGCTCCTGAATGAGCAGGATACATTTCTACTATTATAGGCTTCTTTACATGTAGATGTTAATTTTGAGAGTATAAAACGGGGCCTTTTATGACGTCACATCGATTATGATACAATTCTACAATTAAATAAGTTCACAGAGAAAACGAAATAAGACCTATTGTGACGTCACTTTGATCAGGATACAGATCTATTATCATATAATTTCATTAATTTTTAGAATACAAAACTAGGCCTATGCTTATTGTAACGTCACTCTGATTATGGTCCAATTTTACTATTATATAATAAGTTCACTTCGAGAATTAAAAAACTAGGCCTATTGTGACGTCACTTCGATTGTAATACAAATGTACTATTAATTATAGAAGTGCTTTTTGAGAATATAAACAAGGCTTATTGTGACGTCACTTCGAATATTATACATACAGATCTACCAGAATATTATGTTCATTTTGCGAAAGTAAAACGGGGCCTTTTATGACGTCACTTCGATCATAATACAATTCTGCTTTTTAAAATAAGTTCACCGAGAAGACGAAATTATGTCTATTGTGGCGTCATTTCGATTATGATACAGCTCTGCCGTCATATTATTTCATTTTCATAATACAAAATTGCACTTGGGGCTGTTTAAACGCAACATGGCTCTGATTATGACACAAATCTATTATTATACGTCCAGTTTGAAAATATAAAACTAGGTCCACTGTGACGTAACTTAGATCATTATACAGACCTACTGTTAAAGTTAAAGAAGTTCACTTTGAGAATAAACCATGCCTATTGTGACTAACTTCGATTATGAGCGCCGGTGAAAAAGCTAGTCTCCATGACGTGGCTTTTGTGAGCGCTGAGAAATTCTCGAAGATTTACATTACATTTTTACATTACATTACATTTACATGATGCGGATCATTTATTACGGTAGATCTGTGTAATAATCGAAGTGACGTCACAATAGACCTAGTTTATACTCTCAAAATGTACTTCTACTCTTATAGAAGTACATTTTGAGAGTAAAAACTAGGCCCATTGCGACGCCACTTCGATTATTACACAGATCTACCGTAATAATTATTGAAGTTCATTAACAGAATCTAAAATGAGGCCTATTGTGACGTCACTACGATTACAGTGCAAATCCACTATAAGTCCACTGAGAATATGCGAAATTAGGCTTATCGTGACGTGACACAGATTATGACACAGATCTACTATCGTATAATTTCATTCTGAGATCATATAACTGCAGAGGTGAGCAAGAGACAAAACTAGGCCAAGTCGACGCGAAGTCGATCGAGTCGATCGTCGGCCTAGCCAAGTCGATCGAGTCGTCGAGAGGTCGGCGAGTCGACGAAGTCGATCGAGTCGATCGTCGGCCGAGCCAAGTCGATCGAGTCGCCGAGAGGTCGGCGAGTCGACAAAGTCGATCGAGTCGATCGTCGCGCGAGCCAAGTCGATCGTAGCCCACGACTCGATCGACTGCGGGGTATACTACACTTTACAGAGCCCCGCACTTGCGGGGAGAAACATTCCGAAATTTTTAGATTTGTACCAATTTCAAGCAAACGACTAGAAAAGGTCATCAACTTTTTTGAGGGAAATAATCGGTAGGCCTTTAATTCTCTAAAATTTTCGACCAGGCGACTATAAAAAGGTCATCAGAATTATCGGCAGAAGATCCGCAAAAAAATTTCCGAACAGGGCCCCCACATTTCTTAATCCGGCCCTGCAGGTGGCTGAATGAGACTGCATGGAGAATTACACCAGCAGTGACCAGCTAGATATTTCAGCGGCAGGACCCACTTTTGCCTTGAAGACAGAATGATGATATGAATTTAATGCGTGTGCACACTGCAGGAAGCCAACGCACTGAACGCAGTGTCTTCGAACAGGAAGGCAGAATATGAGAGTAGCGTGCATGGTATTCGTGCCATTAACGCTATAGCGTCCGCATTTTGAATCCACAGCATCAGAA
This sequence comes from Lumbricus terrestris, assembly GCA_949752735.1. Taxonomy (NCBI): domain Eukaryota; kingdom Metazoa; phylum Annelida; class Clitellata; order Crassiclitellata; family Lumbricidae; genus Lumbricus; species Lumbricus terrestris. Next base: position 25,439 of record CATKHU010000295.1, read on the forward strand.
AAAGACGAACCTTGGGAAGACCAAAGGAAGGGCATTGCAATAGACTTGAATAGAGAATAGACAATTCAGAGATTATATATATATATACATATATAGATAGATCTATATATGAATGCTTGAAGCTGTATTTCATAGCATATCACCGGCCTAAGCTTATAGTCTAAATTTTACAAAGCCCACACATGGTGGATTGGTGGTGCATGCTTTAAGTGTAGATTATAGTGCAACATGGACACCGCTTCTTTCCCGTTCTGTCGTCCCAAAGTTAAATAGCTTTAGTCTCGGTAGACCTATATACTTTCGTGTAGGCCTTATAAATCAATAATTAATCAACTTTCATTTGTTCTAAACTTCAGGTTGGCAGAACGTAGCTTGTTACATTTAACTAATTATTTGAAGGTTTTATATTTGTGTTCAGATTATACTACATTTATTCCTAGCCATAGGTTTGATTATAGGCCTATATGAATAATGATGAATATCTCCGAAGAAGTATAAGGCTGGAAGGCTTAATGGGTATGCCTGTCGTTCTGTGTAATGTAAAGCAAATAATTATATTATTGACTGATTGTCTATTTGTTGATTGTTCGGCAGGAGCGTTTAAAATGATGACGAGAGCAATCGGCAGAACGCTGTACTGTTGGTACAACGTATTCGAACCTGGCGAGTACATCATCGAAGTTCTGTGGTGCGGAGATCCGGTTCCGCAAAGTCCGTTCCGCATATACGTCTGGAGATCGATACAGGAACTGATAATGCATCGACACAGATACAATTAGTACAATTAGGCTATACAGCACACAAATGTCATGCTGAACTGATACTTAATGCGCTGCTCTGCACATAGTCTGTAAATAAACATAATAGGCCTATAGAGGCCGGTATGGGACTAAGTGAGAAAACGAGACCATCCATGGAACTGCAGGTGATCTTAGGGACCGTCCATAAAATGACATAACGCACCTTGGCCTAGGCTTAGGGGACGCGGTCACATTTGTGACAATATAATATGCGACGGTTCCTTACTATAGATATCGTACGAATTTTGTGCAGACACTTGACGAAGGGAGGGGTCAAAAATCGTCATAAATTGCCTGACGTAATTTATTGGCTCAACCCAGTCTCCATCCGTTTCTCAACATGTTGTATTATTTGCTGCCGCTTACATGCTCCAAAAGGACGACCAGTTACCATGGCAATCAGATAATTCTGAGAGTTAAGTTGGTCAGCGTCCAACCCACACTTTCCTGCAAGGGTGCAACTCTGCAACATAGAGCGGTGCTGATCAACTCCATCCTCCCTCACCTCTTCCCTCTTTCCTGAGCTCTCCCTCCTCGCTTATCCCTCTGTACCATCCATTCCATCCGCTGCATGCAATTTTAGTATGTATAGCCTGCAATTTTAAATTCATTTTTAATTTATATTCAGTTTTAATTGAATTTTATGTATCGTCTGAATTTTTAAAGCCACTCTCACTTTCAGATAACAAAGAAGGCCTACTTGACTACATTCCGATTTGCACGTTGATTCATACTGATTCACGTTGATTCACACTGATTCACACTGATTCATACTGATTCACATTGATTTGCATAGCTTCATTTGGTCGCAAAATTCACAGAATATGTTCATTCATTCATTCATTCATTCCGAAAACTTATATAGCGCCCCTTCAAGAAACCTACTCAGAGGCGCTCCCAGTCCAGCCACAGCTAAAAAGATAGGTCTTGAGCAACTTGTAGAAAGCAGGCAAATTATTCCGAGGTAGTAAGCGTAGTGCAAGCGGGAGCCCATTTCATGTGGACGGGCCAACAACCGAGAAGGCTCGACGCTGTATTAGAATAGTCTTCAATTATTTATCTGGGTGGGGGTTTGGACCCGTAGTACTATACCTGCTCTATAAATACGACCGGTGTGGTTGATACTCTGTTAACCTACTTTATGACCAAACCTAGATATGTCGGCGATCGGCAGCATTAAGACTGATTGGAGGCGATTTATGCAGGATGGAGTCAGCCCTCTATAAATGGCATTTGCCACAATCAGCCATGGAGCAGATGCATGCTTTCAGGATTGCTGCAGCTTGAGTTTTTTAGCGAACGGCGTAACCTGCAGAGTATATCCGACACGCGTGTTAAAATCACGTTCGCTAGGAGTGCTTCTGAGTAGGCTTCTTGAAGAGGCGCCATATAAATTCCTAGAATGAATGAATGAATGAACGAACGAACGAACGAAAGAATTGAAGTGCTCATTATATTGTCTTTAACTTTAAGTCATTACAATTGTAATACAAAACTGAAGGAGTTTGTCTCCACTAAGCCTATCATTCATATATGAATGCATCCAAATTTACCAAGGTGCCTATCCTGGTAGCACTCTCTCTGTCGACCTTTGCGCTGATCTCTTCTGCAATTACAAAACATTGCATGACACAACATAGCATAGCATAACATAGCATAACTGCCATAACATAACATATATAACAGGATTAACAGTGGTTCAGAAGACTGAAGGTCTGTGACTCCGTGTACGAACCTCCCCTAATAATTACATCTGGCCGAGCCATCATTGCTTTTGTTGCCATCTTGTTCGGAATCATTGCTACTCCCTCTCGCAATAATTGATTGTCATCTCTTCCGGATGCTAGAATTCTGTGCTAATCCTAGTAGAATTCTCCTTTTCCAAAACTATCTTGTCACATAAAGTCCCATGATATCCCATCTGTATCTTTCCAATTCTATTACTGCTACGGCAAGTTCGCATGTGCATGACGTAGTTTATACACATTCCATGTTCCGATCCCAATGGTGTCAAGCTTGTATCCTTTTATTTCTTTATTTAGGCTACTGAGAATTTGATATAGCGCTCCTTCAAGGATATATATATATCTACTCAGGAGCGCTCTCAGTCCAAACCCGGTCCAATAAGACAGTTTTAAGAAGAGAAAGAAATGAAGCAGAAAGACCAATAGATATTTGACGAAGAATAACAGGGAGATCCTTAAAGGTCGCAGGGCCGGCCTCGGAGAAAGTACGGCGCTGCCTGATTGCAGTCCGTGAGTGAGGAACAATAAGTTCCGCTTGTGTAGCTGAGCGGAGAGAGCAGCGGCGCTGGACATGCGTGGTGGAGCAGCAGAGCTCCTGCAAGTATAAAGAGGCTAAACCCTCACAGAAGCGCCGGACCAAGACAGAAATTCTGTAAGCAATGCGCTGTGGTTAAGGGAGCCAGTGGAGTAGGCCTACATCCTGCATGTACTCGGATACTCGGCCAAACGTGGGAATGCGGCCTATGAGGCGGGCAGCTGTGAGCAGGACCCTATTAGGGGCCCATCCGACAGGCCGGATGTCCTCCGTATATGACGCTGCAGTTGTCCAAACGTGAAACTACAAAGGCATGAACAAGTGTTGAGGCTGCGCTAGGAGTCAAAGATCGAAAAATGACCTTGAGCTGCCAAAGCCGGTAGTAACAACTGCGACTTAGAAGGTTAATGTGCCGCGTAAATGTGAGTTCCTGGTCTAGGATGACTCCCAAATCCCGGATTGAAGTGGAAAAAGTGAAATGTGGATATTTCAAGGATAGAGAAGGTAAATCAATTTTAGAGATCTCTCTGCTGGGGTGTTCCAAGTCAGAGAAGCTGAGTCTTATTAGGGTTAAGACGCAGGCGGTTTGAGGACATCCAGGACTGCATGGTCACTATTGTCACTGGCTTATTGTTCCAACCGCTGCATCAGCATGGACCGCCAGACAGTGGACATGCATAAGCTTGCAAGTCGTCAGCAAGTCGTCAGCATAAGATTGGCTGTGGACAGCCATAGCTGTCAGCAGGGAACCCAGATTGGCAGTGTATAATATATGATACATGTATAAAGGAGGAGGCCAAGAACGGAGCCCTGAGTCAAGCCAATTGGAGAAGGGACCCATGAGGACCTACATGTAGTGGATCCATAAGCTGCCATGAAGGAACGATCCTGCAGAAAGGAAGCAAGCCAATCAAGTGCGTTTCCAGATAGGCCAAAGGAAATCGATAAGCGCGGCAAGAGCTATAGGATGTCATGATCAATAGTGTCGAATGCAGAGTTTGCGTCAAACAGTGAGAGGAAAGTAACCTGGGATCTATCGATAGCACCGTAGATGTCAGAGAGAGGGCGGACAAGTAGATTTTCTGTGGAATGGACCTTAAGAAAGCACGACTGCAAAATTGGGAGAAGGCTATTTTTTCCTGATATAGGCCTAGTGCATAAGCTGTGCAGCAACAATCTTCTCAATTATTTTAGACATGAATGCAACATTTGCTATTGGTCTAAAATTGTTAGGCTCAGCGTTATCAAGACCATTTGCGTTGATCACCCGAACGAGGATGGACCTCTTCTGGGTGACAGGAAGAACTTCTTTTTGAAGAGAGCGATTGCACAGAACTGTGAGAAATGGTAGAAGCATGTCGATGCTCTCTGGGAGTAGAAAAGATGGAAGCGGATCCAGTTTACAGTCTTCGGTGCAGACGTTAGTATCAACCGACGCAACTCTTCACTGCTGACGGGTGGTAAGAAGGAGAAATGACAGTT